>JAUTDX010000601.1:40000-110072 GCA_030844895.1 Ambrosia x helenae
TCTCTCCCTACAAAGAATAGAATCACACCTCAGTCAATCACAATAGTCGATTGATAATTATCAATAACCAAACCGTGATTAGTTTATGAGAAGATACTCAATCAGTAACAACATACAACTCATAGACTTGATCCGATGCACTCTAACCCGACATAAAGACGGGTCATGAGCATAAACAGGAGGATAATCTGCTGATTGTTTATCAGAACAATAGAGTGATTCGGTTGTTTATAAGGGTTCACGAGTACCCCTCGGAACCAAAAAGGATAGGTCGGAACCCGTTGACAGTCACCGATTCCAGTGACTGTCCCTTCGTCGGAACCTCCTACACACAAAGGAAAAGGTCGATTGACGGATTACAAGAGGCTCACGACAGTCACCATAACCCGGTGACTGTCTGGTTAATAGTAGAGGGTGGTTCCGGTTGAATATCAGTAGTAATCGAGTGGGTTAAGGGTTGGTTTATTGAGTACTAATCAAAACAGAAGGTCTTATGTTTGGTTCGATGATTCTCCACAGAAACAGAGGAGTATACGGTGGTAGTTATCGGAGGGGATGAATTATCCAGTCACCGAGATGGTGACCGGTCACTGTTGTTGTTCTCCTTTACACACATCAGTGTGTTTTCATGAGATACACCGAGACAGAAGAGGAGGAGGGTGGTGCGGAGAACAAGGCGGCCGGCCATGGCTCTCCGGTCACTGTTGCTTTGGTTGCTTTAGACAGAACTCACACAAGTGTGTTGTTCTAGTGAGTTTTTATCAGAGGTCCAAGAAGAAGGAGCAAAAAGGGAGGGCCTTTTATAGGTGAACTTAGGATAGAGGGTGTTTGGGAACAAGGTTAAGGGATATATAATAGGGTGTTTGGTTACGGTTTAAAGGCAGATTTAGGGGCGTTTGGCTGCAAGATTCAAACTTGAATATTTTATAATAAATAATCGGGTGGTCGGGTACGACCCGACCCGTTTACGAGACTCGTAACACCTCGGGGTGTTACATTCTCCCCCCGTTAGGAAATTTCGTCCCCGAAATTTGAGAGATCTTATCCTTTACACCTTAATCTATAAGGATGTTACAATTCAAACCAGGATACTTGTCAACGAGACATGATAAGTTCTCATGGTTTGCGAGGAAATTTATTTGATATCAATCCAATAATATAATTAGAAATGTCAATCTGTAACACTACATGGATTATCTGTATTTTATGGTATGACTATTAAAGGTTTTTGATATCCATATATTGATATTTTCTTTATACTATGTATATCCTTCTTATCTCTTCCTCATTAGGATGAGAAATAGACTGAATATTATTCTTATATAAAGATGATTTAAACATATTTGAAATCCTGATCGTTTTTCTTCTGAGAGATTTATAAACCTCCAGCAAACATCACTAGAGTCTCAAATCGATACGATATACTCATCGTTTAATAATCGGATTTATCTACAATGATGGATTCTATATGGTTCTTAAGAGATAGATACGGAAGTCCCTTCATTATCATGACTTGAATGGGATCCGAGCTACTACCTCTTGGATCGAACTTAGAATTTCCCATCATTGTATTTCTGATTTCTTAGAGAGTAGAAATGATTTCTGGTAACTATCGGATTATTTCTTACAAATTCTATCCTGTGTGTTCTATCTATATCGGTGTAGTATGGTTGACTTCTTGGTTAACATCTATTCGTATATATATACTTAGGAGGTTTCTCAGATCGTTAGACGTATCTTATCCAGAGTCTAAAGGTGCAAGAAAAGACTAATCGAACTTGTTGAATTACACGGTTTCAACAATTCCTTTTTCATTATCTTGACCTACTGAAATCAGTTATTGAGATTTCTCTTAAATCATCTATAATAATCTTACTGACTATTTCATTGATGATTGACTGCATTATTTATCGCTAACCATTCTTTGACTTGAGATTCTTATGATAATGTGTCACTTATTCTTTCTCAAAATCATGATTATCATTCGGGATTTAAATACTTATTGCCTTAAGTATTTATGTATACCTTCTTCTTATCACTATTCGGAATTCGTTAACACTCTCGATACAATATAAAAATTCTACTTATAAAATATTCTTAATAAATTCTAGTCGTTTCCTTACGACTTATATTTTTATCTGATAATTATTTCTTTTGGCATATCGAATGCCTTCTGGTAATATTTGGCACTTCGGTTGCCTTCTCGTTTGTATTTGTCGATTTATATTCTTTTATTCATCGATTTATATTCTTTTATATCCAAGCAATTATTGGTAATCGTTTATAGCAGACACTATAAATCTGTCATTTCTATGATATACACTTGCTTGAAATAATTCTTTCTTATTTATATATTCGGTTAAAGTCTATATTTTCAGTGTCCGAAAACACTTTCAAGTAAATTTATATATTGGCAATGTATCCTATCTTTTTAATCCAGCTTATTATAAGCAAGGCTTATTTCATCGGGATATTCGTATAGATAGTTCTTGCCAGAACAGTGATGTCTTAAATTATCTCTCACAGCCTTTAACTCGGAACAGGAAATTCGTCATTCCTTGGCTAGAGAGTTTCACTGGAAAAATGAGCATAATTCTATTCATTTTTCATTTTCACTTCGATCATACCCGTTCGGATCTCTACGCGATTCCAATTGGTATCTAATCATCTTTTGATATATTCGATAAAAAATTATTTTCTTTCGATAAATCGTTGGATTCCACCATTTTCGGTTTCTGAATCCATATAGATTTTCATCTGTTATATTATAAGGATTTAACAAATCTTTCATCACTTCTTATTCATAACTTTCAACTTGGTAACACTTGACCGTTTTACCAATTTGATTGTACTATAACTCACGCGAGTTTTTTTTATACAGAAGTGACTGCGAAGATAGTATCATATATCCTTGCAAAAATAGCTTGGTGAGAAATGTCCGGATATGCCTTCCGTAAGGGTCCGGATTTCCTTTGTCACAAGGGTTGCATAGAGGACACGCAACTATATTTAATTTTTACGTTTTGGTTGGCAATCAAAAATCAATAAACTGATTTCTTTGATTCATAAAATTTAACCAATCGGTGGTTTTTATTCTGCGAATATTTCTTTAGTCGTATTTCACGAGGAAATTTCGACTAGATTGCAATGATATGGTCGTATTCTTCATATACGATATGCTGATAATTCGGATTTATATTTCTTCTTATTATTATTCTTATCATAATTTCTTTTAATATGTTCGTGACACAAACATACTGTGATCTCGATAAACTCCTACTCGAATGCTCCTGTGCCTGTGGCGTTCATAATTATGTTTGCAACCATAATTACTATTCCACCTCACCTAACATTCCAGTATTTGTTTATTTTAATCCCAATAGGTATGTGTCCTTTACACATTATTCTATTATTCTTTTCTTTATTTTCTCTTAGATTCGAAATTATATTATTCTGGAATAAAACTTGTTGATCTGAGTCTAACGAAATAGACTGTCAATCGTTCAAGAATTTGATCACGTCAAAAGATATCCAATATAACAATCCAATTTTCTAATCTTTCTGACTTGCTCGAGTCATAGGATTAAGATGGTACTTATATTGTCGCATAATCGAGTGAGTAAGAATTCGATTTCTTCCGATAGATTCCAAATTATTTCTGTCGCGAGAATTCGAGATAATGATATTTTTGTCCAGAATATCATTTAATTCTTGGAGGAAATTATATCGAAAATATGATATACCTGAGATTCTTTGATATACATCAAGAGAGATTTATATAATCGGATATAGATATATAATCATGCCGAAAAAGACTCTTGGCATATATATAAATTCGAGTAAGATTTTCACGAAAAATGTTAACAGATATGGAGTGAAATATGATCTGGTAAAATGATACGATCGTGGTTCTATAGGATTTTCGTATTTTGAAATAAAATTTCTAGGGAGGATTTATAATAACTACACCTAATTAAAATACTTGAATTTCAATAAACGGTTTTCTTATTATGGATTTAGAAAAAGTGAAACAAAATAGATTTCTCAAAAACGTTAAGGTCAAAATTTTAAGGTTTAAACGAATCATACGGGATTATTTGCTAATCAAAACGTGATAGTCAAATTGAAACAGATTCTGGGAACATTTTAATAATGTATGGAGTATCAATAATAGATTCGATAAAAAGAAAATTATAGTATTGACGGATTTTCTCGATCTTATAAATTTGAATAAAACGTCTATTTGAAATTTAAAAGCGGAGGAATATATATATTTTTTTATTAAAATCGAAATACTTGATTCAGTATAAAATAGAAATGACTAGGAATGAATTCAGTACACTTCAAAGTGATACCGAAAAGATTTAAAACAACTTAATCTATCGAAGGATCTGTCCGATTTCTGATTAAATAATCGGGGAAAATTCTTTAGAAACACAATTTTCGTATGTTTCTAGCATATCTGATTATAACGAAATATCGGAATTTACGGAGTAAAATACTATTTCAGGAAACTTAATCATAGGAATGTTCAAGTTGGAGCATAATATTTGTATTCTTATTTATAATATTGGAGCAACCACAAGGTTAATGATCTGAAATCGGATATAAATAGCCACTGAGACTGGAATGGTTCGATAATTTATACGAAATTTCTGGAATATACAACGAATGATTATCAATCAACAAGTTTTTCTAGAGAGTGAAATGCGATTTCTAAACTCTCTTACAAGTCGATTAAATTATCGAGGAATAATTTTGTAATTTTTATATCTATTTATATATATACTTCTATAATTTTCGTGTTTTATTTCTGGATTTATTTTCTGATTTCTTTTTAATATTCTGATTTCTTTTCTGTATTCTTTCTTATTTCTTATGGTCTTAATATCCTGTAAGATTTCCCAGAAATTAAATGTGCATGTAAATTCACAATTGTGTACAAAATTGTCAATTTACCCACATAATCATTCTAGTAATATCCTGTAGTCGATTCGTTCTGATTTCTAATATACTATTATGGTCCTCACCACATAATCAAAATTTCTTTTAGACAACAATCTGGTAGATCCTGGATTAGTAAAGACTTCAAGACTGCTATTAAACGCCTCTCTGATACCACCTGTAACGACCCGACACTCGGTGCTGGGTCGTCGGGTCGGTTTCAGAGCTACGCAGCGGATTCGGATCACAACAGTCTTTACTCTTCCAGGATCCACGTCATCATATCTGTTGGGTTACTGAACACATGCCAAAAATAGTTTCTGTCAACATAAAGTTGGTGAGGTCGTGTATTTTATAAAGCGAATGGCCAGTTCGTTTATTGATAAATCTTTTATAACATTCTTTTATATAAAACATTCTTTTAAATAAACATGCTTTACAGTTATATTTCTGGAGGGGAAGATATATTCTATTATACCAATTCTATTATATGTCAATTCTAATATATTATTCCGATTATATTCTATTAGTTGCCATTCCTATCGATGGTACCACTCTGCTTGTGGTAAATATAATTATTCCTACCCTCTACTCGGGTAAGACTGGTTTCTTGTCCTCTACTTGGACAAGAAAGGAAATGGCTATATACCGGTCAGTACTGTCCTTGTCGTTTCTATTATCCCCTTTTTCTATTCTATTATTTCTTATAATCTTTCTATTGTGTAAAGCAATTCTAGGTTTTCTAATAAATGACATGTATTCCCCGAAAACGCTTAATAAAACAGTAAAAGTGGGGAGTTCACGATACTCACTGGTTTGCGTTATATCTTCTGCTTAAACTTATTATAATTATATGTCATATATATATCGATACGTTTTACGCGTGGACTTGTTAGATTGTAATACTTAGGATATATATCATATATATACAATTTATACATATAGAATTCGGTATATATTAGATAGTCCTAAACTCGGGGTTCATTATTGATATTTATTATATGAGACGCGACCCGGACATTCTACATCTAGCTGGCCATTACAGCTTGGCAGATCTAAACTAACAAAAGAATAGAAAATATTATTATTAACCCGAGTCTAGAATATCGTCTTATATATCGAATCGTATATATATAAACATATATATTTTATATATGTTTATTATTGTCATATTAGTATTATCAAGTCGTACATTATCCGTATTATATATATTTCGTATAATTCTAATAATCCACTCCGGGTTATTGGATCGGGTTCTGGTCCGGTAGTTGACCGAGTCACTGAGTCGACTCGATAACGACTCATTTTCCCGATACGGTTAATTGGTACCTCGCAATCAACATGATTATTATATTAATAATTAATCGTAGGATTATTAACTAATTAACCAATAGAAATATACTTACCAATAGAATAACCGGATACTCCCTGGGTTATATATGATCGGAAGTTAACCGGAGAGTGACGGAAGTTAACCGAACTTCCAGTTACTGATAATATTTTCCTTATACAATTCCAATCTCTCCCTACAAAGAATAGAATCACACCTCAGTCAATCACAATAGTCGATTGATAATTATCAATAACCAAACCGTGATTAGTTTATGAGAAGCTACTCAATCAGTAACAACATACAACTATAGACTTGATTCGATGCACTCTAATCGACATAAGACGGGTCACGAGCATAAACAGGAGGATAATTTGCTGATTGTTTATCAGAATAATAAGTGATTCGGTTGTTTATAAGGGTTCACGAGTACCCCTCGGAACCAAAAAGGATAGGTCGGAACCCGTTGACAGTCACCGATTCCGGTGACTGTCCTTCGTCGGAACCTCCTACACACAAAGGAAAAGGTCGATTGACGGATTACAAGAGGCTCACGACAGTCACCATAACCCGGTGACTGTCTGGTTAATAGTAGAGGGTGGTTCCGGTTGATTATTAGTAGTAATCGAGTGGGTTAAGGGTTGGTTTATTGAGTACTAATCAAAACAGAAGGTTATCGGGACAGAGGATGAACCGGTCTTATGTTTGGTTCGATGATTCTCCACAGAAACAGAGGAGTATACGGTGGTAGTTATCGGAGGGGATGAATTATCCGGTCACTGTTATTGTTCTCCTTTACACACATCAGTGTGTTTTCGTGAGATACACCGAGACAGAAGAGGAGGAGGGTGGTGCCGGAGAACAAGGCGGCGGCGGCCGGCCATGGCTCTCCGGTCACTGCTGCTTTGGTTGCTTTAGACAGAACTCACACAAGTGTGTTGTTCTCGTGAGTTTTTATGGCATGTTTGGGATTCCTTATTTTACCTCCTTATAACTTATCTCCTTAATCAAAAAAGGAGATAAGGAGAAAATAATGTTTGGGTAATGGGTTGAAAAGAAGTTTTTGTGGGTTGAAAAGGAGATAAGTTATAGTAAGGATTTGTGACTTTTGGGATTAAGGAGATAAGGAGGTGGAAAAGGAAATAAGATGATAAGGAGAAGTTTAGCCAACATGGCCTTATCAGAGGTCCAAGAAGAAGGAGCATAAAGGGAGGGCCTTTTATAGGTGAACTTAGGATAGAGGGTGTTTGGGAACAAGGTTAAGGGATAGATAATAGGGTGTTTGGTTACGGTTTAAAGGCAGATTTAGGGGCGTTTGGCTGCAAGATTCAAACTTGAATATTTTATAATAAATAATCGGGTGGTCGGGTACGACTCGACCCGTTTACGAGACCCGTAACACCTCGGGGTGTTACAGCGTGTGTGTGAGAGACAGAACAGTGGTTTGATGATAGGGACAAGGGAAGCATGTGACGGTTAGCCACTACTGAGTGGTTGGGGGGAGGGGTTACATAGTGGTGGGAAGGGGCTGAAGGTTAGAAAGAGGGAAGGAGAATAGTCAAAATCAAATAACTATAGGGGAAGGAAATGATGCATAGATGCAAAGATTTCTAATGGGGAAAATTACAAAATTAACATTGACCAAACACTTGTTGTAAAAATAAACACGTGTAGTGTCTAGGGCTAAGAGACTTCACGAGATTCTAAGCCATTTAGAAGGTAACACTTGGGTGAAATGTCTTAAGTGTAGACGCTTCAACTTATATGGGACCCACATAATAACCAATTTAAAGATGCCACGTTGCTATAGAGGCTGGTGGACGCTTGATATTTGTAGCGTCTTTAACCTAGACGCAAAGGTCTTAAAAAAGAGGCTTAGCTTCAAGCGGCTTAGTTTCAGACACAATGACGCTATAAATGTCAAGCGTCTACCAACCTCTTTGGCAACGTGTTATTTGTGAACAAGTGTTAGTCCAACGAGGTCTGATTCCAGGTAAGCAAATTTATTTCTTTTTTTTCCTCATGTCATCGATTATACATGAAGTATATAATGTCATGCTAAGATGTTGCTATTATCGAGTAGTTTAGAGGGAGGAATAGCCGGGTAAACAGTGGACAAGCTAAGACGTACGACTAGGGTTACAAGGTAAATAAACGACTTGTAAGGACCAGTTAACACACCCACTTCTACTCAATTTGGGTTTGCAATCCAATCCAGGTAAGCTTCCTGATCAAGAAGGATGTTTACCGTGGTTAGCTGTAAGTTTGGTTTAGGTTTAATCATCGATTTCATGTTGGGTTTAGATCTAATATATTTGGTGGTGTGCGTTCTCGATTTGTTTACCGTGGGTGGTGACAAAACTTATCAACTTGAGTCAAGTATGGATCGTGCAATTATTATACATACCCATATATTACGAAACATTCAACCAAAGTCCGTGTTTCAAACATCGATGAAAACTTAAGTAGCGTTATAATTTGGGTGTACATATATAGTTATATATATAATAAATTAATAAAATTGGAAGTTGCGCGAGAACTATAAAACAGTATAATTTGGGTGTACATATATAATTATTATATAATAATAATTAATAAAATTGATTCGAGTTGAACCGAGCCAAGCGGACCTCTGCTCGTGCTTGGCTTGTTTACAAACCGAACCAAGCCGATCGGCTCGTTTACAACCGAGCAAAAAGTCAAGCGAACATTTTTCGAGCGTTTTCCAAACGAGCGGCAAACGAGTCACGAGCGCTGAGTGATTTGTACGGCCCTAATTAGGAATACCGTCCCATTCTTAATTCCAAAACTAAACTAAACTTGAAGGACTACAAGTGTAACTTTCCCACACCAAAAACTTCTTACAATCCAGTTCGGTACAATTTCCACTGCATAAAGTACAACCCATAAAGCATCCATCCATTCATTCAATGATGCCGTGTAATAGGTGACAACTGAACCAAAAGCAATCCCTGTATAGAGAGAGAGAGAGAGAACCCGATCGCCAAACTTAATCTGCACTAAAATCGGTTCCTTTGTGTCATTATTATTATTATCATATAGATATTATTATTATTATTATTAGTAGTAGTAGTATGTTGCAGAGACCCGTAGAAGGTGTGAGGGCACAGCCATGGGTGTCATCGTTCTTGATCTTCGTCCTGGTCTTGGAATCGGTCCCTTTTCTCTTGGTTAGTTACTTTTTTTTTTTTTTTTTTTTTTGATCTGGGTTATTCTCTGTTGATTGATTTGTTTTG
This sequence comes from Ambrosia x helenae, assembly GCA_030844895.1. Classification (NCBI taxonomy): domain Eukaryota; kingdom Viridiplantae; phylum Streptophyta; class Magnoliopsida; order Asterales; family Asteraceae; genus Ambrosia; species Ambrosia x helenae. Next base: position 49,532 of record JAUTDX010000601.1, read on the forward strand.
TGATTGGTGTGTTTAATTGGTTGATGGGATTTAAGTATATGTAGTTTCTAAATTGGGGAAAGTGTTATTTATGGATATTTATGTTGGAGATTATTTTTGTTTTTAAAGATTTTGATTATGCTTTTGTTTGTATTAAATGGTGGATTGTATGGTTTAATGAATTAAAGAAAGTTTGAGGTTAAGTTATGAAGTAAAGGTTGGATTTTGATAATCTTTTTACAATTTTATGAAGTATAGAGTTGAGGAATGATGTTCTTGTTGCAGGAATGCCGATATGTGAAGCGTTTGCGCAGATAGAGCAACAACCGAACATTTACGATGTTGTGCATGTTAAGTACTTTGATGAGGTTTGTGATGACTAAAGTAATTTGGGATGATTATGGTGCTCAATTTTAGTGGTGCTTTGTTGTCAACACATTATACTTTTAAGTTGTTTGCTCTATAAAATGTTGCAATTTTTGTTTGGCATAGGATCCGTTAAAGCTGGATGTTGTTATAAGCTTCCCGGATCATGGGTTTCATCTTCGTTTTGATCCGTGGTCTCAGGTACTTTGTTGTCCCCTAACTTATTGTTGTATATGTTGAATGACTGACTGATGACTTGTTGTGGATTTTTTTTTATGTCACATTTGAAGTTGTTATACAAATCTGTATGTTTTTGTCTGCCATTTCACTATATTATTTTATCTGGAACCTAACATATGTTCACGATAAACCTTTGTGTAAATCCTTTTATGAGTTATGACATATTTGATTTCCCTTGTTTTTTCAGAGGCTTCGTCTTATTGAAATTTTCGATGTCAAACGGCTCCAAATGCGCTATGCGACATCACTTATTGGGTAAATATTGTTTACCAACCCATTCTGTCATTTTTTTTTAATTTAATTTACTTGTGAATAATACCAGAGACCTTTCTTTTTAATATTTTCAGAGGTCCATCGACTCCTGCTACTTTTGTGGCTGTTTATGCTGTTTTTGGGCCAACATTTCCTGGAATTTACGACAAAGATAGAGGCGTCTACACTCTTTTCTATCCGGTTTGCTTTAGTTCTCAATTATATAATTATTTTTTCTTTAACGCGTAGTGCTCTTTTCCTTCTCATCTTTGTTTTTTTTTTACATTGCAGGGGTTATCGTTTGCTTTTCCAATCCCCTCTCAGTATACTGACTGTTGCCATAATGGGGAAGGTATAAGTTTTTTTTTTTATCATATTATATAATTTAGTCCCTAATTACTAATACTGATCTTTTATATTTCGACTATGAAAGCTGAATTGCCATTGGAGTTTCCTGATGGGACGACTCCGGTAACATGTCGTGTATGCATATACGACAGTTCAACAGATAGTAAGTTGGCGTAGGATCATTGATGAACAAAGCTTCTGCTCCTCCACTGCCAGCCGGCAGTCTCTACATGGAAGAAGTTCATGTTAAGGTATGATTACTTGATTCAAAGTTTAAAAGAACGGAAACGAGCCTTGAGGCGTTTTCCCTTCGCCTCACGAGGCGGAACTAAAAAAAATGTATATAAATTATATATCTTATAAGAAATAACATACTAACTAATTTCATCATCATATTCATCAAAAACATCAACAGTACGCATTAAAAAGGCGTGGAATGTTTGAAATTGGCACAAAAAATCTAAAACATAAAAAACAAACATCCAAACCCCTATGAGGCGCACTTACAAAATAACCAACTGAGGCTCCGCCTCAGACTCGTTTTCATACCAAATCGCCTTGAGGCGCGCCTCAGCCGTTTTTTAAACCAGGTCTTGATTTGAATTACCCTAGTTGTTGGCACATGTTTATACATTTGTTACTGATACTATGACTTGAAATCCCCTGATTCATGTTATTGGATCGGATATTGTAGGTGGTCATTTAGATTATTGGTGACAATTTTTGCAGGTCATACGGGTTGGATAACGGGTCAAACATGGATTGGGTTGGAAAACATGTCATTTTTAGTACGGCAAAGCCGGGTGGATTGACCCGCAAATACCCTTGTGTTCATTTCTTAAAAAGAGTTCATTTCTTAAAATTTTTTTATTACAATAATAATTTGAATATAAGTGATTTTGGAGATTGCATCTTTAATCTTGTATGCCTTAGAAAAAAGACTTTGGGCGACTCTCAGCCCGTCTGACCTGTTCTTTTTACCAGCTTAAACAACCCAAATTGACCCATACATAAGTAAATGGGTTGAAATTGCAACATGTAATTAAATTAGTTTACCTGATTTTTTATTCATTTTTTTCAGCTAGGGGAAGAATTATGGTTTACCGTAGGTGGTCAGCATATCCCTTTGGTGCTTCTCCACAAGTATTGCCAGCTAAAGCTTTCTTAAATATAATTATTCTACACATAATTAGATAATTATGTAATGGTTATATATTACCTTTTTAATGATTATATATTGTTTTACATGAAGGATGTGTGGACAGAATTAGGCCGACCTGATGGAATTCATCAGAAACAGGTTCCTTTTAAGTCTTGAAGTTTAAAATTACAGATATCGTTAAGGGAGTAGTTTGTATAACTAACATACACATGTCGGTGCCAGGTAGACCAAATGGTAATTCACTCTGCTTCGGACCCACGACCAAAAACAACCCTATGTGGCGATTACTTTTATAATTACTTTGGTCGTGGCTTTGACATATTATTCGATGGCCAGGTAATTTGTAAATTTTCATTTTGAATCCAAAAAAAAAAAAAAAAAAATATACAAACCGTCGATACAATTTTCTTGACATGAAAGAGATGTCATGAATGTGTTATTTGAATTTTCAGACTCATAAGATCAAAAAGTTTGTTCTACATACAAATTATCCGGGGCATGCTGACTTTAATTCTTACATAAAGTGCAATTTTGTTATCCATGCTACAGAATGTAAGTGATATCACGATCATAACATAAAGTTTATGTTCGTTATGTGGAGTTTTTAACTAATTTTTTTCTTCGTTTTGTAGCAGACAGTGCGTATCATCAAGATATGAATTCTTCTAAAAGCAGTATTACACCTGGCACAAAGTGGGAGCTAGTGAAGGTCAATATATTTTACCACTACTTTCAAGCTTTTAATATTTTTCTTTAAAAAGTTGCAGCTTGTACTAAAAGGAAAATTGTATTTAATCTGAATACACTATCGTCATTGATTTCGTAAAGTAACCCGTTAAGGAAAACTCACGGTACCTTATCAATACCTATTAACCAGTTGAAGTCGGGTTAGAACCTGAGACGTCTACAGAAATCATGTGCCTAGCATTGCGTTACTTCTTGAAGGTTTAATTATCTAAAGTTAATTAGTTTAGTCACGGTACCTTATCCTCTGTACAGGAGATTCTTGGAGATTGTGGGCGAGCTGCTATTCAAACGCAAGGCTCTACAAGCAATCCATTTGGCTCGACATTTGTCTACGGTTACCAAAATGTTGCGTTTGAGGTGATCCTTTTATCTTTCCAAGTCGTTTCCATGAAGAATTCGAGTTTATATTGTTGTCCTTTTTATGTAATTGTTTAATGTTGTATGAAAGAATTGCCCTGAACAATATTGCTGATAATGGCTGTGTTGCTATCAATGTAGGTAATGAAGAATGGGCATATCGCTACAGTGACTCTCTTTCAATCATTCTAAGTTGTTTATGGTACTTACCTTTTTAACTTGTTTTTGCCTTTTTTTGAATCGATTTCTGGTGTGCCGTCTAATTATTTATTGTATCGTCGTTTTGCAGAAGGCAAGCAATGGATATATGCTTTGTACAGTTCTAAGGTGCAACAAGGAAGTTGAAACTTGTACAGAATTAATTTGGAAATTTGACATTTTATTGCATCACTTTCAGTTCTTGTAATGATGTCAACCTTGTATATTCTCTTAAAAGTTGAAGGGCTCTTTTATAACATCTATCTATATATGTGGTTATGTATCACTCTTTTGATTTCTCTCTAGTCTCTACTATGCACTTGACTCTTTTGTAGATGAGGAATCGCTTTGATCTATTAACGACTTACCGGGCTCCAACCTTGGGTCCTCTTCCAATAAGTTGTTACTTTTCTCATGTTGTACCCGGCGCATGATTAGAGGCTCAGGAAGACGATTCATCTACACCGTCTAGAGTTAATAAAAACAACATTTAGTAGGATCAGGAAGACGACTCATCTTCACTGTCGAAAGTTGAAACATATTTTAGTATATGACCATATTTCCACACAATCTCTTGACTTAAACACCAACTATTAAATGAAATGACACAATTTCTCATCAGATTTTCAAAATAGTTTAAAAATGTTCCGTTGCCGGGACTTGAACCCGGGTCTCTCGGGTGAGAGCCGAGTATCCTAACCAACTAGACTACAACGGATTTGTGTACTTTCTTCTGTTGGTATATAAATTATTAGAATCTGAATATTTGGTTATTTAAACATACGTATGAATAATCGATTTTTTTTTTGTAACCATATCTTCCTACTTATCAACATCTAAGATATATCAAAGTTACTTCTTTCATAAAATTTGTTGATTTATTATTAGGATAGTCTTTTTCGCCTGGGTTATTTAAAAATTGTGCATCATTTTTACATAGGCAAAAGTGATGGAGAAATCTTATGATTTTTTTTTTTTAAAACTAAGAGTCTGTTGGGTAGCATCTTAATCAGTTCTAAATGGTTTAACATTCAGACTGTTTGTTCCAACTTAAAAAAAGGCTCTGAATGGAATGATTAAGAGCTTAATTGTAGAAATTTAGGGTTTGAACAGCAAACAACCAAGAACTAACAAGCCAACACAAACTCAGAATCAAACAACAACGGATATAGGTGACAAAACGGTGACAAAACTCTTATTAACCCAACCCTAAAACAGTGCCCACCAAATACCCAAATAATCTCAGCAAATCACTGAGATTGAACAATACAAAGTTTAGTCGAAGAACTGCTGATTGTTTAGATCAGCAGATCAAGACTTGAATGAAAAATACAAAGAAATAACTAACTGGTGAACAAACTTACAAAGACTAACACTGAAAACCCTAGACGATTGAGAGTGAAAGGTTCGCAGGATCGTTTGAGGGATTAGGATTGAGAGAGAATATGTGAAACTAAGAAATCAATACATACACAAATGATACAATGTTTAGGGGTATTTATATATGTGAAGGGGTGTGTCCCCTTTGACTATAACCGACGTGTCGGTTCATTTAACTAACATACCTATTCACTAAACTTAGGATATAATATATACTTATGATATACTTGATATAATATGGGAAATAAGAATTATGTCTAACATTCTCCCCCTTAATTCTTGATTTCCCCAAGGTCTTCAACTTCTATGAGACTTCGCATCTCGAGAAATTTTATTCTTGGTAGTGCCTTGGTGAGTATATCTTCTTTCTGCATCTCTCCACTGATATGATCAACTTGTATCTGCTCGTTCTCTATGCATTTTCTGATAAAGTGATACCTTATGTTGATGTGCTTTGATCTTCCATGAAATACTGGATTCTTCATAAGTAGTATTGCTGACTTGTTGTCTACTTGTAGTGTGATCTTCTTTGGTTGTTCACATGTGAGTTCGCTGGGTACTCCTTGTAGCCATATAGCTTGACATGCTGCTGATGTAGCTGCCATAAATTCTGCTTCGCATGAGGATAGTGCTACTGTAGTTTGTTTCTGACTTGTCCATGTGATAGGTGAATCTTTGTAGCAAAATATTGTTCCTGTTGTTCCTTTTCCATCGTCTTGATCTCCATAACTGCTGTCGCTGTATCCAGTGATTTCTGCTTCTTTGCTTCTGCTGTATTGAATTCCATAATTCAATGTGCCTTTGATGTATCTTATCAAGTGTTTGACTGCCTTCATGTGAGTTGTCTTTGGTTTCTCCATGAATCTACTAATGTATCCAACTGTGTAGGTGATATCTGGTCTGGTATGTGTAAGATACCTTAAGCTTCCAATTAGCTTTCTATATTCTGTCTCGTTGACTGGTTCACTTTCATCTTCTTTAGTGAGCTTTAGACCTGATTCCATTGCATATTTTGTTGGATTGCAGTCTTCTAGTCTGGCTTCTTTGATGACTTTCTTCGCGTAGGCTGATTGCTTCAATTGTATCTTTCCTTGTGTTTGACGTACTTCTATCCCTAGATAGTAAGTGAGTGGTCCTAAATCACTCATTTCAAACTTGCCTTGCATTTCTTTCTTGAAGCTTGATATGTCCTTGATTGAACTTCCTGTCACTATTATGTCATCGACATAAACTCCTATAATTATTGTTGACTCCTTTGAAGTTCTCTTGTATACTGCTTGCTCTTGTGGACATCTTTTAAATCCAATTTCCTTTAGGATGTTGTTCAGCCTTATGTTCCATGCTCTTGGTGCTTGCTTCAAACCATATAGAGCTTTCTTTAGCTTGTAGACTAGATTTTCTTTTCCTTTCTTTACAAATCCATCTGGTTGTGAAACGTAGACATCTTCCTTTAATTCACCATGTAAGAATGCTGATTTTACATCTAAGTGATGTACTTGCCATCCTTTCTGTGCTGCCAATGCTAATAGTAGCCTGATTGTTTCCATTCTTGCAACGGGTGCAAATACTTCATTGTAGTCTATACCTTCTTGTTGTACGTATCCTTTTGCTACTAATCTGGCCTTATGTTTGGTGATCTGTCCACTTGCGTCTCTCTTGACCTTAAATACCCATTTTAGACCTATTGGTTTCTGACTTGAGGGGAGTGTAGTCAGTTTCCAAGTGTTGTTCTTTTCTATAGAGTCTATTTCGCTTTTCATTGCTTCTATCCATTGTGGGTAATCTGCTGCTTCTTTGTAGTTTGCAGGTTCTTCATCGTAAGCTAAGTACAGATGTTCATATTCTTCTGGTCTAAGAGGTTGTGTGGCTGCATAGATGTCATTAAGTGATCTAAGGGCTCGTACTGGTCTATGTTAGGAGCCTGGTGAGTCTTCTAACTCTTGAGTGCTTGATTCAACTGCTGGATCACTTGTCGGCGTTTCTTGAATTGTTATTGGAGTTCGCGTAGCTGTGATTGGACTACTAAATAATTCATTATCACTTTCACTGTCTTCATTGTCCTCATTACTTTGCTCTTGTACAGCTTCACTTTCGTGATCTCCATAAACTTCGAATCTTGTCCAAGATGGTTCGTCGTTGCTTCCTTCTCTCAAATAATTATTCCAATCCCATGGTTCGTTTTCTATGAATTGGACATCTCTGCTAATGTGTATCTTTTCTTCTATGGGATCATATAATCTATAGGCTTTTGAACCATTTTCATTTCCTAGATGTACCATTTTCTTGCTTCTATCTTCTAACTTCTTTAAGTAGGGCGTTGTTACCTTAGCATATGCTATGCATCCAAATACTCTAATGTGCTTGATATTGGGTGCTTTGCCTTTTACTGCTTCGTAGGGTGTCATTCCCTTCAGTGCTTTGGTAGGTAACCGATTCTGAATGTAAATAGCTTGTCTTGTCGCTTCTGCCCATAAATTCTGTGGTACGTTCATAGCCTTTAACATGCTTCTGGTCATACTCATTACTGAACGGTTTTTCCTTTCTACTACACCATTCTGCTGAGGTGTGTAAGGTGCTGTAAGCTGTCTAAGGATTCCTTTATCCTCACAATTTGCGGTAAGATCTTTAGAAGTAAACTCTCCTCCACGATCCGTTCTTAGTCTTTTGAGCTTGTAACTTGTCTCTGTCTGAGCTTCGCTTAAAAACTTCTTGAAATTTTCATAAACTTGATCTTTTGACTTAAGCATGTAGATCCACATATATCTTGAATAATCGTCAACTATCAGGAAGAAATAGTTGTTGCCTGCTAATGATGTGGGTGTAATCGGTCCACATAAGTCTGCATGTACTAATTCTAGAGGTCTTGTAGCTCTAAAATTTGCTTGAGAGGGAAATGGAAGTCTGCTTTGCTTTCCCGTAATACATGCATCACATACTTGAGATGGGTTCTGGATCTTTGGCAATCCATGAGCCATTCCTTTTGTGCTCAATTGTCTTAGTGAATCAAAATTCACGTGTCCCATACGTGCATGCCATAGCCATGCAGGTGTATCTATTTTAGCTTGTAAGCAAATTGGACTAGTTATTCTGAGCTTTACCTTGTAGAGTCTATTCTTTGCTTTTGGGACTTTCATCAATAGGTTATTGTAGGCGTCATAAATCCATAGGTGTTCATTCTCCATAATTACTTTGCAACCTGATTCTGTGACTTGCCCGAGGCTTAAGATGTTGCTTTGGAGTGTTGGAATGTAGTATACTTCTGTGACTAATCTTTGTTCTCCATTGTTACATTCCAATAGTATTGAGCCTTTACCTTTGATGTTAACACACGATCCATCTCCAAAATTTACGCTTCCTGCTATCTTTTCGTCTAACTCTGTGAAATAGGAGCGTCTTCCTGTCATATGATTGCTTGCTCCATTGTCTAAATACCATACTTCGTTTCCATTTTCTTCACTATGATAGCGTTCTGGTATTATCTTCTTTTCTTCAAGAACTATCTTTGTTTCTTCACCAATTGCCATAAGTAATGTGGGATCCTCTTCTTCCATTACTAGGTGAGATTCTTCTTGCTTGTTTCGAGGCTTAGGACATCTAGGAGCTATATGTCCTAATTCATTGCAGTTGTAACATCTTATACTGCTGCCATCTTTCTTGGGCTTGTAACTACTGTCGTCATGACGATTCTTAGTGGGATTTCTATCACCTTTGTGATCTTGATGGCCATTTTTGTCAAAGTTCTTCCTCTCATATCTTTGACTCTTATTGAACTTCCTAAAGTTCTGTCTGATTCTGATTGTAGTTCTTGTAATTGCTGTAAGGTCTTCTCTCTTGCCTTGTAAATAACAGCTTCTCTTGACTAGCGGGTCCATATTTCTTTTCATCTCTTGACTTGAGACGTTCTTCATAAGCTTTAAGTCTTCCAAGAGCTTCGTCTAACGTCATGGAATCTATATCTGAATACTGCTCTATGGACGCAATAATCTGTAGGAACCTTTCTGGTACGGAGTCCAGCAATTTTCGTACCAAGACTGACTCTTCAATTTTCGTTCCTAGGGTTTTTGACTTTGTACTAATCGCACTTAACCTACCAGCAAACTGGTCTATGGTCTCTGTCTCTCTCATTGTTATCATCTCAAATTCTGTGCGTAATGATTGAAGTCTTGCTTTCTGGACTCGGTCAATTCCAATAAATCTTGTCTTTAATGCTTCCCAAATTTCTTTCGCTGTATTATGTGACGCCACTTGCATCACCATATCTTCTGGAATTGCCTGGAAGAGATAGGCAATCGCTATCCTATCCTTCTTTACATCTACTGTCGACGTGCCTTCTGTGGGTTCCACTACTTCCCAAAGGCCATTGGCATTCAATATTGCCTTTACACGAACAGCCCAAATCGTGTAATTTGTAGATGTCAACATCGGTGTTTGGAGGCTGAAAGTGAGAGTCTCCTTCGTGACTGTCTCTTTCGACATTGTGGGTTTAATGGGTGTCTTCTGCGGACTTTTGATCTTTTTCTTCCCTATTGTCCAAATCTAGTATGGACTACCCACACTTCTTTAGGAACTTTGCTCGACAAATCGTCAAACTTAAATCGATATACTAAAATATTATTTGGTTAACAAAGGTTTTGATATTTCGTAGGCGCCTTAACAAAGTATCAAGAACTTCGTTATAATATTTTGTGTATCAATGATGTTCCTCCAAATTCTAAAGTCAATCCTTTTGACTTAATCCTCCAAAAATATGATTAGTGTTCTTCAAATAACACTCAATCTTTAAAAACACCCTTCTAAAATAAACAAACCCCTTGTTTGTTTAATATTTGACTTCAATAATAAAAAACTTTCTGATCAGTGATAAAAACCCGAAACCCACTGATAATAATTGTTCAAAAATATCCCTCAAATATTTTTAAACCTTCTTACGTTGACTTCTCAAAGTCAACTTCCTTTTCAAAAAACCTACTGCCCAAATACAAACACCTTTTTTTTGTGTAAGTATGATCCGATTGGAATACTGATGGTGTCGGATCCTTCTAACAAGTCCTACTAACTTGTTCTATCAATCGAATACGAAAGGTTTTCTCAAAAAAATATTTTTCCGATTCTTGAATCTGAAAGAAAACTTAATCCTTTGATGTTTTTGATAAAGATTTTATAAAAGCAAATCTGTTTTGTATCAGGGATGTTCGAATTTAAGTTTCAGAGTTTAAAAAAACTTGGTTTTGTTTTAAAGAATTTTTGGCGGGAACGAAGAACCTTTCGAACAAAACAGAGAATAAAAAAAAATTGATTTTTCTTGATCGGATTAAGTGTTTTGTATTCGATTATGATTATTCTAATAGGGCAGGGATAGATATAACCTTCTTTAACGTGATAAAACAATTTTGTTCCGATTCCGGTGTCTCGCCGGAGAAGATGAAGTTGGCCGGAAAAACTGTCCGGTTCTTTATCTTCTTATTCGAACGGTTATAACTTTGTGTATTGATCTTCTAATGATCCTGGTTTGGCCTTGATATGATTGTTCCAACGTTTGATGATCGGATTCGTATGTCTCTGTTTTGAAACAAGAAACAGGGATCGGACTTCGATCGTCTTCTTCTTTATATCTTTTGTAATCAATGGAACAAATGATGAACCGAATGCTCTGATGCCAAATGAAAGGTTCGCAGGATCGTTTGAGGGATTAGGATTGAGAGAGAATATGTGAAACTAAGAAATCAATACATACACAAATGATACAATGTTTAGGGGTATTTATACATGTGAAGGGGTGTGTCCCCTTTGACTATAACCGACGTGTCAGTTTATTTAACTAACATACCTATTCACTAAACTTAGGATATAATATATACTTATGATATACTTGATAAAATATGGGAAATAAGAATTATATCTAACAGAGAGAGATAACAAAGACACAAAAGACTGAATGAATGAATAATAGAGAAAGACTATTCTTTATATACAATCAGCTAGAAGCTTCGAAGATGCCAATCCAACGGCTCTCACAAGATCCAATCAACGGCTCTCATTAAACCCTGAAACAAACTAAACAAACTCTTGCAACAATATAAAGACCTTATCAATGAACCGGTCCAAGACCCAGGTCAAGTCCAAGACCCTAGACAATATTATATCCGGCCCAACATATCTTGGGCTAACAATAAAACAATATATCTCAGCCCAAATTTGGAGACCCAGTAATTGAATTAGAGAACACCAAAGATAATATATATCTTTTTAACATTAATCATTTAGACTTGGTAGATAGCTGAATCATTCAGAGCCTCTTAACCATTCAGACCTCTTAATTATTTAGCACTTAATTAACCAAACAGCCCCTAAGTCATTGTTTTCTTATAAGTAGAACTTCTCTACACGAATGTAAAAAAAAAACAAATATTTTATGGTTCTTATGTTGAAATCTTCTGATTTGACGTGAAAAAAATTGAGATTTACCATATGAAACTCTCAACAAACTTGAAGTAAAGTTACATAATGGAGTCACTATTTTGGAAAAAAACGTTGGACACAGTGGCGTAGCCAGAAATTTTTTTCATGGGGTGCGGAATCTCTAACCCTCTGGATCGTTTATCATCATGTGGCCCGGGCCGGCCGGTCGGGTCGTATACCAAAATTAATAACACTAAAATTATATAATCAATAAAAAGAAGCCAAAAGTAATTCAAACGTTGTTACATATGCATAACAAAATTCTAAAATTTAAAGTTGTTCTCTTCGGGTCTTCATTTTTTGGAATCTATCTATAACATCTTCTATCTCCACGTTTCTAAGCAAGTCTTTTTCAATAAAAACCATACAACTATCGTTTAAATTCTCATCACCAATCCTATTACGCAAATTGTTCTTCACAAACTTCATTGCCGAAAAACTTCTTTCAACAGTTGCGGTTGCGACGGGTAATGTGAGAGCTAGCTTCAATAAACGATACACAAATATAAAGTGAAGGTGTTTCTTTGTTTCAACCATCACTTGTACAAGATTGGATAAACCATTCATTTGGTAAATCGTGTATCTGCTTTTACATTATCAGTTTATGTAGCTCTCAAGTTCAACGGAAGCCTTCTTTTATCTTCATCATCAAAATCATGTGGATACATCTCGGCTAAGCGTAGTAGTTTTGGAACATAAAATGCACCAAAATTATCACAAGGACTCAAACTATTAATACAAACAAGTAACTTAGATGTTACCTCGTTAAAATGATTTCCAAATTCTTGGATTTGCATATCTTGAATCGAATTGAAGCATTCAACTTTATAATTGTGGCGAAGTGTGACGTTTGTTTTTTTTTTCTTGGTATCCTTGGGTCAACGTATTCACCATCCATGTTTACCACTTCAAGTTTATGCTTATCACAAAAAGAGTTAACTAACACTAAGCACTTTTCATAACCCTCAAATCTAAACTTTGTAAGTTGGTTCTTGGTAGTAGAAAACCAATAAAACCCCGTTTAACAAATCTTGGTCTTTCCTTTGAAGGTTTTTTTTTTCTTTTTCTTCTAATCAATATTAAAACAATGTGGACTTATTATAAAGTTTGGGCTTGGTCTTATTTTTGAATTTGAGCTACTAACTAATAAAATGGGCTAACTCAATATATGTAATTATATTATTTTCTTAGGAGTTGGTTTCAAAAATCCAAGGGGTGCGATTGAAAATTTTTGTGGGGTGCGGATGGGATAAACGCGTATATATAAACACTAAATTTTTTTTTCAAGGTGTGCGCCCGCACCCTTGGGCTTAGGGTAGCTACGCCCCTTTGGACAATGAAGCCAATCCTAGATAAACCCAAATTAAAAAACAAATAAAGAATTGTTTTATGATAAACTCATGCTTTTACATAGACCGGATAAAAACATGAATAAACTTATTCATGTTTGTTCCGTCAACTATAAAAAAAGAATGAATATGGGCTTAAATGAGAAAAATTTTGTTATTTATGTTCATTCGTTAAAAATGAATGTATTTGTGTTTGTTTATGTATATATTAACATTCTAAACGAATGTACATGAACAAATACAAATGAACAAAAACAAATAAATAAACTGAACGTGTTGATGTTTTCGTTCGTTCATTTGTTAATCAGTTACCCAAGGATTAGACTCTAAGATTTACTTAGGTTGAGAGGTTGATAAATGAGGGGCAAATTAGTTTTTATCAATAACTACTACAACAATTATCTTTTACACCTAAACCACTCTATCAATTAGCACGTTCAATGATTTGACGTCACACTAGAGGTGTACACAAATTCAGATCCGAAACCGATCAAAAAATAATCCTAACCGGTCCTATGGGGAAACCAAATTTCTTTAAACCCACTGGATTTTTTCCAGATCTTCTCGCATCGGATCCAATCCAAATTTTTTGGATCCGCATTTAAAAAATTGGGTTTCTTATTTTTTTATGTGATTTCTTTTAAGTTTATCCGGATCATAAAAAAATTCCATCCGGATTTAAAAAAATAAAATACCTCACACCACTTTTGTACAAGGCAATCATCGTTCACTAGTATTACTTTTTGTTGGACGGCTAGATCGTCCGTTTAGACCTTTGGCCTTTGATCACCCAATTCCCGGGTAGGAATCCCGTGATTGGCATATTACTGCTAGGTTAAACCGGTGCCACAGTCCACTCCCCGCCAGGATTCGACCTTGAGACCTCCCGGACAGAAACCCTACCTAAATGTGTAAACCTTCCCAGCTCCCTCAAACTAATATTACTATACCACTAGGCCAAGGAAAATTAAACAAATATGTAAACGGGGACATACATGAACTCATGAAAATTAATAATCTTTAACGAATATAACTGAACGTACGTAGATGAAAGAACCTAAAAAATGTTTAGGGACATAAGTGTATTAAATTAGGTTTGTTTGATTCAATAAATTTCGTAAAGATAAACCTAAATTGTAGTTAGAAAGTTGCTCTAATTTAAATATTCTGATGATTTTTTTTCCTAATCATACCTTTTTAGTCCTTATCTTGGAAAAGAAGAGATGGCGTCCACCACGAATGTATGCCCACTTGTCACTTGTCACCGGCACACCACAAAATCACAATTATTAAACTTTATTTATTTATTTTATTTTTTTCTTGTACCTATTTTTCGTTGCAAAACCAACATTATTTGTTGATATGAGACAGATGGTAAAGTATATGGAGGAAACCCTCCTTATTTGGTAAACTCTGGAAACTCTGACTTCCCAACATTTTTTTTTTGAAAAAAATAGGGTATGTAATATACATTTTTTAAAGCATTTTGAGCCAAAAAAATCGAAAAAGCGCCGAACGGTTTTTTTTTAAAAAAATAAAAAACGTCTATTGTTTACATATAGTTAACACATTGTTAACACCTGTTATTAGCGCTTAACATGTGTTAGTCAAAATTTTATTTAAAAAAAAAAAAATACTCGGCGCTTTTTTAATTTTTTTGGCCCAAAATGCTTAAAATCATGTATATTACTTGCCCTATTTTTTTCAAAAAAAATAAAATATTGGGAAGTCAGAGTTTCCAGAGTTTACCAAATAAGGAGGGTTTTTTCTAGAACTATTCCCTGAGACACATAATATTATATATGTAGAGTTGTTTTGTTCATTTTGTCATGGTGAGACAAAATTCAACAAGAAAGATGAGTGTGTATGAGTGTACGACACCTTAAACACATCCTAAATCAATATGGTTCGATGAGAAACTCTTGACTATAAGAAATGACTGTCGACCAACGTTCAATGACATCAATACATTTCAATCATATATTATGATAAACAGTGAATGAGAGAATAACTTTACAGTTAAACATATCTAGAAAAAAAAAAAAAAAACAAACCCACACGTAAATTATTAATTAGTAAAACAATATTTATTCCTATAACATAATTGCAAGATGGTTAAGTTACAACCTCACATATTATAACTTGGTGGGTCCAACAATATTTCTTCAAAGTTCATGATTTTGTTTTCTTACAAAAATAATAAATTTAATTAATAACAACCGTTAATAAATAATCATCCACAGACCCCTAGATTTCCATGGTACAATTTCGTCCCCTCATCACATATCATCCCAAACTTTGCTAAATTCTAGCTGCCATGTCATCAAAGTTATCAATCCACGTGTCACTTTCTCATAAGCCAAGCCATCTTAGCCTTAAAAATTATATCTTTTCTTCCCTCATATTATAACTATAAGTTTACTAAGCCCAAACACAACTTGAGTAGTGTTCATATCAAACCATATAGAAAGGAGCTCAAGAGCTTCTTTTCTTTTCTTTTTGTTATTATTATTATTATTATTACTTTTTTTAAATTTTCTAGTTTTTAAAAATAATAAAAAATGGCCTCAACATTTCTCTTCCAATCATCCCCAGCCATTCTTGATAAGTCTGATTGGGTTAAGGGCCAGTCCCTTCGCCAACCCGCGGTCTCCGTGGTGCGGGTCAGCCCGAACGCACTAAGCGTCCGTGCTTCCTATGCCGATGAGCTTGTAAAAACTGCGGTACGTGTTTTTTATTATCTTTAATTCAAATATCAAACATATCAAATAAAAAAATTTATATCATAAGTTTATAACTAATGAACTTATGTTATAAACTTTAGAAAACCATAGCATCACCGGGCCGCGGTATCCTAGCCATGGATGAGTCAAATGCCACTTGTGGAAAGCGGTTAGCTTCTATCGGTCTAGAGAACACCGAGGCTAACCGTCAAGCTTACCGAACCCTACTTGTGACCCCACCGGGCCTTGGCAACTACATCTCGGGCGCCATCCTCTTTGAGGAGACGTTGTACCAATCGACCGTTGATGGCAAAAAGATTGTGGACATCCTTGTTGAACAAGGGATTGTACCTGGTATCAAAGTCGACAAGGTAATATAATATAATATGATATGATACGATATGATATTGTTCACTGCTTGTGTGCAATATAGTGTGGGAGTTCATAAGTTGTTGACTCTGACTTTGACTATGGCTTTTGACTTCACAGGGTCTAGTTCCATTGGCTGGCTCGAATGATGAGTCATGGTGCCAAGGTCTTGATGGGCTCGCCTCGCGCTCTGCAGCTTACTACCAACAGGGTGCACGTTTCGCTAAATGGTTAGTATCAAACCTCTTGTCTTTTGACTTTGAGTCAATACTTGTCTACTTGAATGTTTAAGCTCATTTTGTTGAGCTTGCAGGCGTACAGTTGTGAGCATTCCTAACGGGCCATCAGCCCTCGCGGTCAAGGAAGCAGCATGGGGTCTGGCCCGTTACGCTGCAATTTCTCAAGTAAGAGTTACTAACGGTTTAAAACAGTTGTCTTTTGGTTAGGTGATGTTTGTAAGTTGTAAAGTTTGTTTTTTCAGGACAATGGGTTGGTCCCAATTGTTGAGCCCGAGATCTTACTAGACGGTGAACATGGAATCGATACAACGTTTGAGGTTGCGAAGAAAGTGTGGGCTGAGGTGTTTTTTTACTTAGCTGAGAACAATGTGTTGTTTGAAGGAATCCTTTTGAAACCGAGCATGGTTACACCTGGAGCCGATTGCAAGGACAAAGCCACACCTCAACAAGTCGCGGATTACACTCTCAAACTACTCAAGAAAAGAATCCCACCCGCAGTTCCCGGAATCATGGCAAGTTTCTTATTCTCTATGTGTGTAGGGATGGGAAAAAAAACACGAACCCAACAGAAAAACCAAAACTTTTGGAAATTATAATAAATATTTAGTTGAAGTCGTTAGAAATTTAAAAATTATATAATTGTTAGAAGCGTAGTTGAGTATTTAATATTTCAAGTTGGCTTTTGAGGGACGTTAAGGATTGGGTTTAAGGTAACAGGCATCCAAACATGTAGTTTTTAACCATATAAGATCATAAACGCGTATAGCTGCAAGCCCTATGGATATTGAGTAATGGGTACTCGACGTGTCCATGACATGGTTTATAACCGGGCATGACATGTCTAACCCATTGCCAATCCTATGTATATGTGTTTGTTGATGGTTCACTGGTGTTATGCATGAAACAACTATACTATAAAAGTTATTGATGTATGCATTTAACTGCAGTTTTTGTCTGGTGGACAATCTGAGGTGGAAGCTACACTCAACTTGAATGCAATGAACCAAAGCCCAAACCCATGGCACGTGTCGTTCTCATACGCACGGGCCTTACAGAACACCTGCCTCAAGACATGGGAGGAAGGCCCGAGAACGTGAAGGCGGCTCAGGATGCTTTGCTCCAACGGGCTAGTGCCAACTCACTGGCCCAGCTTGGGAAATACACAGGTGAGGGCGAGTCTGAGGAGGCGAAAAAAGGAATGTTCGTTAAGGGGTATGTCTACTAAGCCGGTTTGAAGTTGCGAGTGTTGAGCTTAGAACATGAAAACAAGGTTTTTATTATGTGAAACTTATAAAATTTGTATCAATCAGCATATGGAGTCTGCTGCTGCTTTTGTTCATAGCATGTACTTGTAGCAATTGTATAAGTATTTGATGTGGAGTGATGGCTTCTGTAATTTTAGTAATTTTCAAGAGATATTGATAAGATGATTTTCAAGTTATGTAATCAAGCCAAGATATATGTGCATAGGGTGGTTTAATGAAGCAACGCACGTAGAATCACTTATCAACACTGCAACTTGTGGTACTATAATAACGTCTTGTTCCAACATAATTATTATTATGGTACATGGTGTGAGTAATCGCAATCGAAATTGCATTCATTAGTTCATACAACACTGTTTAGATTGAACTCCTACCTGCAGTTTGGCACTGAGACAGCCACAAGTCTATCTGTTCTGTCATTTGCTGCCGCACTTTGTTAACATTTTCAGGAGAGCTGCAGTTTTTAGAACTTCCTGAAATTTAAATAAGCATTGTTTTTAAAATTTAAATTTTTAACTAATATGTAACAAGTGTTAGTTGTCCAAACCAACCTTCAGGAACTAACGGCGACTGAGGACACCCTCTTAGATCGGTTCCATGCCCACAATTCTTACAATTCACTACGTACGCCGGCACTAAAATAAAATTAAAAAAAAGCATTTGTGCTATTAGTTACGATGCAAAAAGCTTTAAGTTAGAACTGTCATATGTCAAACTGCCTGTATGGATTATTATCAGCCAATTGGTCATAGTTTGGATTATTAAAATCCAATTTGCCAAAATAAACAAACATATATAAGATCATTTATGGGAACTTACTATCTGGAGACGAGACCTGTTTTGATGCATGTCGCCATGGATCTTGTGACCCGTTTGTAAAAACTATTTTCGAACCTGCAAGCAATTTTTTATATAAAAATAAATACATTGTATGCGTGTGCAAAGCATACGTATAAATTAGAAACCATATAATGTTTATACCAGCAATGTCTGTGCCCCCATAGTACAGATTTGTAGAATCAACAACTGGATAGACTCCTTCTCCAAAAACATTTTTGCATAAATCCAAGTGATAACTGTTAAAGATCAAATTCAAAATTTAATTAAACATATTTAGTTTCTAATTAATCAAAAATCAAGTTTTATGAACATGCCTGATGTCGATCTTTGAAGAACGGATACTATCATTTGCAGGTGCCACCTGGAAAAAGGCGACTTCAGTGCAAACTTGGAACCACCATAATCGATCTGCAGATTCCGTGTTCTTTAGACGTTCTTGAGTATATGATTCAATGTCGACTTTAAAACTACCAACATAATATTCTTTTACGTATTCTGCATACGCGTCCTGCAAGGAAGTTGTTTAAATGGCATGATTAAAAAAGAAAAGTATTATATATATATATATATACACTTTTTTGAACGGCCAACGGTACCACCCACAACGAAGCCCCGCACCCTTCAGGTCCGGTCCTCGCCCCCCCCCCCTAAGGTCCAGCCCCTCATTTCAGAATAACCCTACTCTGAGTGAGATTCGAACCTGTGACCTCCCAGGGCAGGAACTCCACAAAGTAGGTAAACCTTCCCACCTCAATTGCAACCACTAAAAAGTGTGAATCGCACTGAGGCAACAGGGTCCACGGAGCTGAGGCGAGAGGAGAAGGCGTACCGCGTACGCCTCATGTACGTGAGGCACAAGTATTTATATAATATTTAAATTTGTATATTTCTGATAGATTTCTATCATGCGCACACGGGTCGAGCACCCCATGTAATTTTGACGTGCACCTCATGTACACACGTTGCCTCAAGCAGTCAGAAGCGATGAACCTCTCACCTGAGTGCACCCCAGGCACGCTTTTTAAAGCTAAAATTATACATCACTTTTATGAGAAAAAGATGGGACAAAAGAAAAAAATTACCATAAGATCTTTTCCAGCCTTCTTAGCCTCGATCATCGGGATGCAAAGTTTATCTGGATTTCCGTATTGAATCTGCAATATGTTTCATAGGAGCACATTCAATACAAAACCAATTTTAAGTTCAAAACCGTAGTAAATGCATAGGCACTTGTACCTAATGCATATAAGATTAACGGGAGAGAGAAAGTAGGCGGTAAGTGGTTATGCGGTTACATAACTCTCTTATGTATCACAAATCACAACTAAAACTATATATAGAAATGTTTATATGGTTCTCTGTTGAACTAAGCAAAATTGGTTCTACGTTGAACGGACTTCATGTCAAATATAAGCATAGTCAAATCAAGCTGCATAAACAACTATAACTAAATTATATAAGTTAACTTACCGCTACAGCCGCAGCATCAGCCAGAAAAATACATGAAATCACCATCAACTTTTAGCTGAAATAATATTTTATCAAATAAAAAAGTAAGTTCATGGATCTGAACAAACTAAAAAAATGAAGAAATATTAAAGAATTTTTTATGTATTTATACCACCGTAGCACCAAATTCGTTTCTCAGAGCTTCGCCATTTATTGCAAGCCGATTTTCAACAAGTTGCGTAACTTCTTGTAATATAGCTTTACATTCAGGTCCTGTAGACTCACCAATCTGCCACAATTTAAGGAATCACAATACTGCGAAATAAACGTATAAAAAATAAACCGGAAAATAAATTATTATTAACCTGTTGATCATATTGATAGAAGTCGAGAATGGCGTTAACTACACCAGAACTTGCAAGACTTCCACATGTTAAATGAGGGAATTTAAGACGAAACCATGCGCTAAGCGCTCCAGCATAAGATATACCAAAAACAAACCATGGGTTCTCAACATCTGTTCTATTAAGCTTCACATTTAGAGATTCCTACAAAATCATCGAAGATTATATATTATGAAACAACAAAGAACATTAACTAAAGGGCTGTGAATTGTGTCGGGTTGGCGTTTGAATTGATGAACCTAACCACTACCCATGTATTTATTCGTGTTAAAGACAACCACCCGAGGGTGTTTTGGATTGAGTTTGGAAATGGCTTATTGACTTATCGGCTTTTTTGAAACGCCAATAAGTCAATAAGTCATTTCTAAAAAAGCCAGAAAATGTGGCTTATAGAAATGACTTATTGGTTTTTACAAAAAAGCTAATAAGTCAATAACGCATTTCCAAACTCAATCCCAAACACACTCTTAGTAAAAAAAGCAAGAATTTACCTGATAAAACTGACGAAAAGCCGCCAAATCATACAATGCCTGTTTTCGACGAAAGAAACTTAAGATTTTCCGTAGTAAACGATTCGAACGGAGAGCTCTTCCCATAATATCTATGTTCCAAAGTCACCACAGCAGCTCCAAATTTCTTGGCCAAAACCTGCAAAACATCCAAACATTCATTTCAAACAAAAACTTGCAAAATGAATTCAATTTATTAAATGGAAATTAATAACTTGCAAAAAAAAAAAAAAAAAAAAAAAAAAAATCTAAACACAACTTTAAAACAATTACAATCCATACAGTTATATAATCATTGGATATCCCACCACAAGCAGATTCACCACATATCACCAAGAACACAGGTCCATTAGGAATCCTGAAATCATCCAAATACTCATAATATCTCTGCTGAAATGTTCTATGATCCTGTAACCACCAAAAAAGCCTTTTATTTTATTAAACAATTTGATAAAAAGTTTATAAATTTAAAGAGGGAAATGGGTCAATCATACATAAGGGGAAAAGTGGTCAAGTGTTTGGTTGAACCAAAACCATTCTTTGGTTATGTAATTACTGCTACTCATATAATTGAGTCTTGAAGTTAATAACCCATTACAGATATTGATCATTAATAAAGAACCAATGAAACCCAGTAAAGATTTCATCTTTTCTTTGTCTCAGAGCAGAGATTAGAGTAAATTGAGTGGTGTTTGTCTTGTGGGTATGATTAAAATGGGTTATTCTGTTTGGTGTTTGAGTAGACCCGATTAAGGTATTCGACCCGTTCATAGGATTTTCTTGATTTGTGTGCAAAATCTTTATGATATCCAAGATTTTAAAAGGTTTAGATTTTTCAAGGTTTAAAGACCTTTATTTTAATACTAACTAGTGTGATTCGCCGCGCGTTGCGGCGGCATTTGATCGGTGTCATAGTAACCGAAGAGATATGCCTAAAAGAATAAGGATACGTTAATATAAAAACGTATACAAGTATTATGTTACATCTCGAATTTCGGGGCTAAATTTTTCCGTTTAGAAAAAAAAATAAACTTAATCTGTATATCTGAAAACATAGATATCTATATTTGGGTGTAAAAAAATAAAATAAAACAACCTGTATGGTAGAGTGATGATAGTGATCTCACCACATTTACACAACCATGTTATATATTTTACCTTTAATAAAAATAATATAATCTACTATAATATATAAATAAAAGCATATGTGGGACACTTGGCATGTTGTGAGGGCTTCTTAGGTTTTTTTTCCCGCTCATTTGTTCCTTCTCTTATACGCTACTTTCTTTTTCTTTCCTGATTATCGCAAATCCTAACAAAAAAAATCCCTCTTCTCCCCTTTTCTCTCCTTCACCATTCTAAATAAACCATAAAATTCTCTACCGTTCTTCAGGTAATATGTCTTTGATTAGCATATAATTGTTTTCGTTTATATGTTTTATGTATATATATATATATATATATATATTCTTTAATTCTTTAATTCTTCTTTTATTTTCAAATGTATTGAATTAAGGTTTATGTTCACGATTTAACTGTTTATTTTATGATTATCTGTTTTATCTATCGATTCATTGTGTTTCTTATAGTGTAGTTATAGATCTTTGTTTGTTTTCTTGGTGAATTTCTTTATGTGTCTCTAAATCAAATGAGTTTGATAACACCGCTTTGTGGTTACTATGACAATGGATATGGTGAGGGGTTGTTCAGATGGCAGCCATGGTGATGTTTCAAGAGGACTAAAAACGTTGCCGATAATGGCGGATGGGCTCCCAGCCATCACTAAATCTGATGACGGCTAGGGTTTCGTAGAGGCATCTGAAGAGCAGCGCCAACAAGAAACAAGCAACGTTTTTTTGGTTTTATTACAAGATCAGGTAATGATCCGAAACTTCTATTAATTTTATACATATTACATATACATGCCCTAATTAGGATAATTTGGTAGTTGTATACTCTATCGAAGAAAAGCAAAACTAATTTGGCCTGAACAATTTTAAAATACTTAACATACTGCATTTTTTTGTTACCTACTGTTGCCATTAAAACTAATCAATTTTGTTTGAGGCTTGTGTGAACCAATTCAAGTGATGAGAAAAAAAAAATTTGTTTTGGTTGAGCCAAAGAGAAGCTTTAATCATGAACACTTTGTGCAAAGTACTTGCATAACATAGTAATTATGCATAAGTTTGCTTTTTTCCATTAAATTTAATAATAATTGTTTTGTTAGCAGTTCACTACTGTTATTATTTTGCATATCTGAAGTAGTGGAAACTATGGTACTTTGGTTAGCTTATATCCACTCACAAAGTGATGAAAGGAAACAAATGTGTTACGGTGATATTCTTTGTTTTACTATGTGTATGTTGAGATCATCATTTGTGAAATGTGTGAACTAATATTGTGAATAAGAAGTTTATGAGAATAGATAATAAGTTTTTTAAAGTGTGAGAAATTGATCACAAAAGCAAGTATTTGGTATGTGATCACTTCATACCAAGAATCACAAAGCGGTGTTATCTTTTTAAACGAGTCATGTGGATTTGTTTTTACCTCCAGACTAAAAGACCACCATGAGGTAAAAACCAGAATAAGAAACCTTAAACCCTCCGGTCAGGTTCCAGTAAGGATATGATGAAACTCCGGTAAGTACTCTCCATTGCATATGCCATTTTTTGTTTGATTGGGTTATGTCGTGTTGATAGTTGCTATTGTCGGAGGTAACAAGGATAGATCTTATGTGAAATACTCTAACAACATTCTAGCCATCAACAAGAACGATATTGATGAAGGTTTAAAGATGATAGTGTTGATTCAGATTCAGACGGTGGTTTGAAGTGGTTATATTTGATAGGATCAGAAGTTTTACGATTTAGATGGAAGTTTATAAAGGGAATTATGATTTTTGGAGATATTTAGAAGCCATCCAATATGTTTTGGAGACATCTGTATGGTTTGAAATTCATTATAAATTGGATCAAGGGGAAATGGGTGTATAGCAAATTTAGTTAAAAGGTATTTTAGCAAAAACAACACAATGTGACCAAATTGAAGACGGAGATATAGGATATGACCGCTTTCAAAAGATGATAGCTACATTAAATGTTAAAGAATATCACGACTTCACCATTATTGCTCGGAATCGCATTGTGAGTATTTTTTTTTTCCTCTTTATATTAACATCCTTACTAATTTATTCAAAAAGTTTATTTACTTATATGTTAGTTTAGATTTCATTATAAATCATTATATGTTTACATTACTTAGCGTCTGCCAAGGAGAGTTGTTAAGATGGCGGAACCTGAACAAGGCAGTCACATGACTGTAAGGAATCTTGACGGTGTTGAAGTTCTAATGTCGCTTCGTATGTAAAAGTCAAAAGAAGAAATTAGGTTTGCTATTCAAAATTGGGGTGAATTGTTAAAGGCAAATGGAATAGAAAATGGTAATATTGCCACATTTAGGTACATCAAGACTGAAGCCTGAAGGTGTGCTTCTTCTAATTTCAGTTTCCAAATTGAAGAAACGAGAAATTAAGAAGCGCAAGGCCAAAAGACAAATTTTTAATGTTTGATAATTACGTCGTATTGTCTTTTTCCATGTTTTTATAGTAATCTTTTTTTTTTTTGAATACTAGCTACTATGTGAACGTAAATGCAGCTTTGACATTATGTTTGGTTTTATTTTTTCATGGTACTTGATTGTTTGTTTTGGTATTGCATGTTAATATTATGTTAGATATATTGATAAAGGTCTCAAAAAAGGTTAATTGAATCGCAAAAGTAACCAGTTTATACAAATCACTTTGTGTCAATCTCATCGGTATAAATCCGAAAAAAATTCGTTAATCTGAAAATGCCAATAATCAACATTCATCGTAACTTACTTCCTTCGTATAATAAATTATATTCGTTATGAATAATAATGTAGGGAATCCGTGCATCGCACGGGTACTAAGCTAGTAATAATTTATAAATAAAAACTAAATAATCCATTATTTACCCCACCTGTTTCTCTCTCTACTCAACTATTCTTCAAAATCGAGATTTCTAAATTTCTTTCCCATCTCTCAAAAATCAAAGGCATCAGAAGCAAGCAATAAGACGATGATGGTAGACGAAGGTATCGATGATGGCGTTTAGAAGGAAACTACGGTATAAAATTGTTATAAGTTTCATGTTTTATTCTTTTATATTTTTGCCTGCCCATTCAGACCCGTCGTCGCCGTCGCCGTCAAACACCTGCCTTGACCCGTTTTGACCCGTCTGATCACTTGCGTTCACCCGTTCTGACCCGACATTCCATATCTAGATCTTGTTAGATATACAATTTGACCCGTTCTGTATGTTTGACGTACCCAGGTGAACCCAAATGACAGATGAGATGTACCCAAATCTACCCATCAACGGTATCACGGGTTGTGACTGCCGGCATTAATTGTTATACCAACAATTATCTAGATTGATGGTGTTATGGTGGATCATGATGGTGATGTTAGTTGGTATTAGATGTTGGAGAGGAGATGAAAGTTAAAGACTCGAGGCAAGTAAGTTGAGTCGGTCAAAAGCTTGGTGAAACAGATCGGTCAACTTTGGAGGTAAAGTAAACAAAAGAAGCCAACCCTAGTTAAGTATAACCCGAGTTAGATACTATTCATGGCCATTTTGTTTTGATATATAGTTAATGGGTTATCACCCGTGTTTTGCAACGTGTTCGAAACGTAGATTATAAATAAGTAAATTATGAATGTGACGATAGAAAATCACGTGACGACGGTATATTCGAAGGTCATAGGAAGTTATGTAAGTAAAAAAGAACACGACGGTCGCGCATTACACCGGGTTAATTTAAACATAGATAAAAAAAACTCATTACAATGGTTTAAACATAGATAAAAAAACTCATTGCAATGGTTTATTTAGATATAGGGATAATAAAACGTTTAAAACAACCTTTTGGTTTAAAAACAACGTTAAGAAAATTCACATGAAAACGTATGTAACGATAACTTGCAAGGAATGCTGATATACAAAACGAAACCCTATAATAGAAATATGCTAAAAAAATTCAAACTAATAATGTTCAAGGGTTGTAGTGTAAATCAGTTAAAGAAAAAAAATCAACCAACTAAATTGTAGAGGGTGTAAACAAAAATTAAGGTAAAGTGTATGGGGGAAAATAAAACAATTAATTAATTGTAAGGGATGTAAGCAAAACTAAACTAAAGTTATGTGGTAAGATTAAACTTACTAAAGTCGAAAGGGTGTAAATAAAACTTTTAATAAAAGACAACAAAACCAAAAAAGACAAATCGGTGGTGGTTAGGGTTCAATCGTAGCTTCTACACCATACCGCGCCAAGAAAAGCAACGCGCAGCGACACCAATGGTGGTGATGTTCTGTGGTGGTCCTCGATCGACATCGGGCGTAGGGTAATTTTACGAGGTAACGACGATTGGCTTTGAGGTCGTTTCGTCATTATGGTTTACGCAAGAAAAGAAATCTAACACCGCCACATAGCAGGCTGCTATTGAACACCATTTGAAGGGCCAATTATGAGATAATTGAGAATATTGAAAGGCCAAACGCATAAATACTAACGATGGACAGGTGTAGGTTCGTGGAAACTCGAAACCGGGACTTTTTCCAAGCCCTTTCAATAATTGTTATAGTATATAATAATATAATAGGTAGTATTTCATTTCTCCATGGAAGTTTTTTGGGGATAGATAAATCTAATATGAAATGATAAACGTGTGTACTATAAAAGGAATAGGCCGTTTTTTTCTCAAAAAAAAAAAAAAAAAAAAAAACAAAACAAAATTTTAAAGGATCAACACTCGATAACTCATAAAACTTACTTCTAATTCTACGTGTGGACCGCTTGCTCGAGTGAAGTCTCTAAACAACTTTATCACTCCCTCAAGACATTCTAAAGCTGCAATGTGAACTTGGAAAAATAACAACCAAATTGGTATCAAATGATATGTCATGATGATGATGATAGACGATTCTGATGTATAAAGTGAGCATATGTGAAAGAATGACATGCATGCTCAATCTTTATTATGAATATACAATCGATCACCTTGGGTGACACCGAATAAACAATCAATATGTAAGCAGTGAAGATCTATTTTCATGTTTCTCGACTATTTCTCTACTCATACATTATTTCTATTTCAATAATCATCACATGTCAGTCGATTTCAAAGTACATACATTAAAAACGATCTAAGAAGCGTGCATGGCAGGGTGATTAATTATCAATTATCAACTAGAAATTTACTAGGTGTCTAAGAATCATATGCCACATCTAACTGGCTTAGCAACCTTTGTAATCAATGCTAGTAGCAACACCAATCAAAATACAAAAAAATGATTATTTCCAAACTGACTATATCTGTGAATATATATTTAGTTAGCGGATTCTTATATGTAATAGTATGTTCAAAAACATATATACTATCTTAACTTGATTAGTGACTTGCTTAAACATGATTAATGAATTACCTAAACACATTGTGTTTTTTTTTGCATAAATAAATACCCACTAAAAAAATCGTTTTTTGTATAGCACTTTGGTACTTGTTGGTAAAATAATAAAACACTCGTTAATTTGGTATATTTTTTTAAATATCGTATATAAAAGTTATTAACGTTTAAAAATCGTTGGGGAAAGTACATGTGCCATGCACATGAGAGAGAAAAAGAGTTTTGGAGGGAAATCAATGGGAGGATGGCTTCACCAAGTCTCATGTGTTTCACCCATGTTCTTTTATTATATACTAGGTGGAATCCCGTATGAAAACACGGGAAGACCGAGTCCTACCTTAAGGCGTGTTTAGTAAAACTAACATTAAGAAGCCAATCGTCTGCTGCGAAGAAGACCTGTTGAGTACCGTCTGTTTATTTGTTTATAAAAGTTATTATTACTACTGAAAATATAAAAAAACATAAACATACCAACTGTTATGGTCTGTTTAGTAAACCTCAAATTAAACAGTCGATCTATTGTTAAAAAGAAAAACTGTATTTCGTAACCTCTGTTCCTTTCACGCTACCAGTTAATAATACTGATTAGATGTTTAATAATTGGAACTTTCACAACAACAGAAAATATAAATCTACAGACGGATTAAAGCTCCGTTGAGATAACACATATAAATCTACAGACTGATTAAAGATCTGTTGAATAAAACATAAAACTTAATACGAGTCAATTTAGCATCACAAACATAAGATTCCATATATAATCTTGACAGACATACAAAAGTAAAAACATAAATTAATATAATCAACGTTAAACATCAAGATACATAGCTAGTTAAAGGAATTAATAAACTTAAGCTTAAATTCCATTGAAGCTTCAAGTTGTGCATGTAGATCTTTAAATTTTGCCAAAAAAATCTACGTCCTTACACCCGGCCTCTGAATTGTACAACAACGACAAATCACGAACATCAGTCGAAGGCATTGACTTCAAAATCCGTTGCAAATCGTCTCGGTCAAACGTGCCCAAGTGCAAACTGTCAAAACAAATCTTCAAATCTCTTGTAGTCTTCAAATCTTGATAGTATTGTGCTGTAATTTGATTAAGCACAAATTCCTTCATTTCATCTTCTTGGTTATTAGTTGGCGCTGCCATTGATGCCATTGATGAAGACTGAAATGTAAATGTTAAGATGGTTTATAATGAAATTCGTGATTTGTTTATTAATTTATACATTTAAAACGCGTAAAAATGAAAGGTCATAGGGTAGTATAGTTATTATACTTGGGTTGACGTGTTAAACGAAAACTTTTGTTATAATGATTATTTAATTTCAAAACGTTTATAGTATCTAAAGAGTCTATAAAACTTGTGAAACATAAATGGACGAATGCTTTAGAAAACGAATAGCCGAAATAATAAAGTATCAGTTGTACAAATCGAAGATTTAAATAATTATACCAAATATCGCGTGAAATTAATTATCTTTCAAAATTATTTCTATAAATATGTTCATATCTGTGACAACAGTCAATAAACCCGGTCAACATCCGTACGTTTTTCATTTATAATTGTCATTTTATGTGCATCATTCCACAATTTCCATGCATTATACCCCCCCAGGCTAGTAGAGCATAAATTAATCAGAAAGCTCAACACAGTACACTTGTTTAGTCATACAACACCCGGACATGCCACCAAACAAGCATTACAAGAGGTTGTTGCCCTCTAACACATGGTAATGCACCCCTAACACACGTTGGTGAACACAAAGATCATCATGGGATATCATTAAACAAACCCATGGCACATAAGAAACAAAATACATGTTAATGTCGTCATCAAGAGGCACAAAACTTAATCAACTCTCACCATTTCTAGACCCGATGATATTCCTATACCAAAGGGGTACTAGAGACTACTTAATAAACACAATGTACAATCACAACACTATTAACATGAATGGCCGATTGATTAACATGATATATTAAAGTCTTGGATCATAGCAAAGCCACTTGTCTTGGAACTACACAAGCTATACTCATATGTGTATATATATATATATACACACACGACACCTCACATATATATATCATCATGTATGCATGACTACTCAACCACAATATGCAAAACAAGACTCTACCCAACTAAACCATCTAAACTTACATGGCTAGCTAGTTAACACCTCATGGATCTTCACATTTGACCTATATCTAGCCAACTTTAACACCTTGAATAACAACTTTCACTAAACAAGGTAACAAATCAACCAAGTTCACTTCTCTAGATAAGTCAACTACTCTCTAATCTCTTGCACATGATCGGCCGAAGCTTCCCAAGACAACAAGGAGTCCATGACACACCTAAGAGTTATACTAAAGTGATAACCTACCTTCTTAGCTTACACAATCCCAAGCATGATCATGACTTAAGTTGGAAACCCCCTTGCACACCTTAGCCGATTTCAAGCTTCATGACAAGTCTCAATCACCTTGAACTTTCCAACATTACACCAAATTAGGAAAGTCTATCTCACTTCAATCACCTAAGACAACTACCATTCCATAACAAGAAACAAATAAACCACCCTACTCTACTCAGGTTTGCGGCCCATAGTGACAACACAAGAAACACAATGAGACAAGCTAGGAAACCATGTGATGTCACTATCTATCCTCACTTCTAGGAAGGCACTAAGGCCGATCCAATAGAGGCCTAACACCTCGGCTAGAAGCCACATGAGGGAAACCATCTAGAAGCTTGCAAGATAAGCACTCTCACATATATAGTAATCAAACAAGGTTATGACAACTAGGTGATCCAAGTCAACCCCATCCTCTTTGGTAGGAGCATACAATTTGGCTCAAGCATACTAGCCTTTTCTTTTCTTTTTTTTTTGTTTGATTATAGCTTACACCTATCTTACACCAAATGATGAATAACATCAAAGATCAAAGCACTTCCCAAGGTGATGAACATTACCTCTTTTGTTCTTGTCCTCACCCCATCGATCCACTATAAATAGGAGCATCAAAGAACACTTGAAACCACACCTCACTTCTCTAACTCTCTCGGCTCCCTCTCTAGGCCGAACCACACCCACTTTCACTCAAGAACCATCAAGAGCAACCTAGGAAGGAAACTAGGAGACCCGAAGGCTCTAACCATCGGCCATCCTCACTTGCTCTACTAGGTAAGCAATCTAAGCTCTACAAGTCTTATATAATCGGCTAATATGATCCCTCAACCCCTTTAACCTTTGATAACAAGCAATCGGTTCTATACTCACACACAAGTCACTTACATTGCCTTACTTGATGATAAAAGTACTAAACTAATCACCATATTGTAGTAATAGCACACCTAGTTAACTAGTCATCAACCCTTGCACTACTAGGATAGTTTATAATGTCATGATCACCCACAAGTAATCGGCTTAGTATTAGTACAACTCGTGAATCATGATCAAAAGGATAGGCTTTCCATGAATCGGTCCTATTATAATCAAGAGTAGTTGAATTGTATTTTGGAAACCATGTACGACTTAGATCACCATGTAATTAATCGGATTACATGAATACGAGCCCACTTGGCTTAAGTCTAAAGCTAAGGCTAATCACGTGGTGATCAAGACTTAAAATGATGCAAAACTCACAAATATATCGTGTGATAACACTACAAGGCTCAATTAAGCTTAGAAACGGTTAAGATGATCCATTAACTAATCGGTATTTTCTTTTGTACAATGAAAACCAATCGGCTACATTTAACTAACATATGTTAACAAGAACTGAAGCATGTGTTAACTATAAATGGATCTAAAAAGGGTTCTACACCTATGTTAAGCCATGTTTTCTCAAAAACCAACCACACATTGTGATTTGGTGCTAACACACGGCCCAAATACCCCATGTGGGGCCCGTTATAGTTCACCATGGAAATTACATTACAAAACACCGAAAATCTTGAAATTGTATGTTTTATAGAACACTAATGAGTGCCATGTACAACAAAACACATTAAACACAATGGCCCACAAGTGTCGGGTGAACAATTTGTATGATAAACAACATCCGGGTGACTTACCGTGTCCATAATGATCATAGGGTATCATTTCTCAGGACAGTGACCATCTACCAGCCCACTAGACCACTTACATCATCATCAGGTGAGTTTCTACGGCACCATTTTACTATTTTACATTTTTGGGGGAAATACATGCATCAATACTTGTGCCATTTTCAAGTGTGTGTACATTCTATCATGACTACCATGTGGAACATGAGACATATTGGTTCATGAGCTCACTAGTCCTCGTACAACGTTCACTGTAACCGTTAGCTAAACATTTAGCCATGGAATACTTTAATAGATCTATTGGGTTGACACCCCCACTCTTGGTTAGTCGCTCTAACCGGTTACATACAAAAGAGTGTTAGTATTCTACTATTCATACATTGTCTTTGGTGTACAATGCGCGAGGCACAACAGTCAAGAGGTTTGGTTACGGGACTCATGGTTCTCACAGTGATCATTGGCTTAGCTGGCTTATGATTGGTCAAACACGAATGACACGTTCATTTTACAGTACAATCAAACCTGTAGGCTCACCAACATTATTGTTGATAAAAACTCGTTATGCATGTGTTTTAGGTAACTAATGGAGGGCCACAGGGATTTGAGAGAGAGGTTCGAGCATACACCACGTGGTACCACTAGATGGGTTTTGTCAATCTCACGATGTTTCGTTTTGATATTATGAATGCCAGACTCTATCATACTTTCTAGTTATTATTATGTTACTTTGTATCACTTATGACAATATCCATCCTTAGTGGTGGTACTATTTAAATGAAAACGTGTATTGCTTGAACCTTGTGCTTGAAAACATTTCGGTCGTTACATCCCGTGTTTCCGCCTTGGTGGGGTGTGACAATATCCAACCTAAAATTTATCTATAAATTCCACACAGTACATATTCTAAACTTCATCTACCAAAATGGCAAACAGATCATACTATCATTTTGCTGATACATCAGACATTAAGTCAATATTCAACACTTGCTCATTAACAGAAAATAGAAAAGACGAAGTTCTTAGGAATGAAGTAGAGAAGATGGAAGAAACAGTTAAGGAACAATCATGGACAAACATTGGCCTGCTAGATATGGTGTTGCATGAACCTGCAACTGGTTTGAGAGACAAGATAGAAGACTACTTGACTCAACAACTATAAATCGACAACAACATTCATGAAGCATTGATGCAGTTAAAAATAGATCTTTCAAGCGAGATTCTGAAAAAGAAACAACGCGTTTTCGAAATTTTAATTAAGTAGTTTATATAGTAGATAT
Organism: Ambrosia x helenae; assembly: GCA_030844895.1. Taxonomy (NCBI): domain Eukaryota; kingdom Viridiplantae; phylum Streptophyta; class Magnoliopsida; order Asterales; family Asteraceae; genus Ambrosia; species Ambrosia x helenae. Next base: position 82,013 of record JAUTDX010000601.1, read on the forward strand.
GGTTTTTATTATGTATGTTTAAATGTTAAGAATTGTTTAGTAAGAACAACATTAAGAAGCCAATCGTCTGCTGCGAAGAAAACCTGTTTATTACCATCTGTTTCTTTCTTTAAAACAATTACTTTAAGGTCTGTTTACTAAAACCAACATTATGAAGCCAATCGTCTGCTGTAAAGAAAACCTGTTTACTAAAATCTGTTTCTTTCTTTAAAACAATTACTACAAAAAAAAAAAAACATAAACAGACCAACTGTTAGCCCTGTTAAAACAAAAACTGAATTTTGTAACGTCTGTTCCATTCACAATACCAGTTAATAATACTGATCAGGTGTTTAATAACTGAAACTACTACAACCACGGAAAGATAAATCTACAGACAAATTAAAGCTCTGTTGAGATAACACATATTAAAACAAAAAAGAGGATGATCAAATTAAAAAATAAATCTAAAGTTGAAAGAAAAACTGTATTTGGTAATGTTTTTCAAAGGAAGTCCGTCAATTTAGCAGAATTTTTAAAACACTGTGTTTAAAACACTGTTAATTCAAACAGATGTAAATTCAACTGTTTAGTTAATTTTCCCACTGAAACAATTCTTCAAATTTTTTCTTTTTAAATACAAATTTCCGGACAAACACAAATACTATTTACCAATATTTGCTACCGTCTGTTCAAAAGCAGTGCATCAATTAAGCAGAACACCTGTTTGTAAAACACTGTTGATTCAAACAGTTGTTAATTCAACGGTTTCTTTCAAACAGTTGTTGCATTAAACAGTTGCTACTAACACCTATAACACATTTACATTTTTAATGTTTGTTTACTAAAGATCAACCATCTGTTGATTTTAACAGTAGACTATTTAATCAGTTTTATTATACTCAAATTTTAATTTAGAGAAATAATAATATCAAATACATTTCAATAATTAATCTGCGGTTTTCAACAGTTCGTTAAATCTTTTTTCTTCTCTTTAACAAAGTTTCTTTGAAACAGCTGTTATACGATTCAATCATATTATTACAATTGAATAATTTGAGTTAAATATTTAATTTAACAAAAATAAATACAAAATGGAAGATTTATAAAGAACAAATACAAATATCTTTAAAAAACTACTTTAATGTCAACAAAATTACAATATGTGAGTTTACAAACTACATAAAAATACAAGGAAACATAAAAAAATCCTTCTAGCAACCAAACCCTAGAGAATGATATTTCTTGCCAGCATCATCGGAACAAAAGCAAAAACAAAAACAATGAAAAAGAAGTACACGACAACACCTAGTATTTAAATGTCATCTAGTTCTAAAAGCCCTAAAGATTAAAAAGACAATCTCTTTTTTTCTTCTTCCCCATCAAGGTACCAACCTCGAACTTCAAGATATCTTCTTCCCCACACTCTCTAATCACTCCCAAATATCTCTAATCTTCAAGATTTTCAAGCGAAAATTCTGCTCAAAATTTGGAAGTTGCAAAGCCTTAATCTTCACTTTTCTTCCACTTTCTTCACCTCTCCTTTTATTCTAACCCCTTGAGGAAACCTCTAGGACCTTACTCTAGTTTGCTAAGGCAAATAAACACGAGTGGGACCGATTTGAGGCCTCAAAGGTGGTTTATTTGCTACTGTTTTTATGCACTAGAATATTATTTGTAGTGATACCAACCGAGTTCACCAACAACTCAATGTTGGATGGACTTGTGTTATGGTTAATGGTTGACAAAGGAAAGCCAAGGCTCTTCTAAATTAAGTCACCATACACTATTAATCTAATAACTTGGAAGGTTTATGGATACATCCCTACCTTACCAATCTCTTGACCCTTCTTGTAACTCGGATTCGTTCAATACAAGAATGGGAAAATCCTTTGTCTAAGACCCATGTTTAATCTATAAACAAAGTGGTCATGACATGAAACTCCTTAAAATGGATTCACATTCCTATCTCTAACTCTTACCATCCGAATCACCTTCATGGTGGTTTTGTGCTTGGTTATTAACTTTAACTCTTGACCATCCGAATTATGTTAAAGATGGTTTGTGTTTTGGTTCGCCTTAAAAGGCAATGCATGACTTCCTTGAACTTATGAATCGTTCCTCCGAATCTAAAATATATTCTGTAACACCCCGCCCGTTCTAGGGCTGACGTGTCACTTACAGTAATCAGAATTCAATACATCAATCCAAATTTAATAAAACTTTACAATGATTTACAATAATTACAAAAAAAAAACATCATTAAGTCCATGTAAAAATATATTTTTGAGTCTTGAATACCTTGAACCCGCGCTTTTAGACTTCTTGAATTCCTGAACCTAACGTACATAAAACACATATGCACGCCTGAGTAAAATTTACTCAGTGGGACAACAACAATACAGTTCCTAACAATATCTATTTATACGTATATAAACAATTAGTGGCACATTCAGTGGTTCACTTTCAGTAGCACATTCAGTAGCACGTTCAGTAGTTCACATAACACATTCAGTAGTTCACATCCAGTAGCACATTCAGTGGTCACCTTTCGGTGATATCAGTGGATTCAATGGTCAGTCAATATTCATATACAAACAATAATATGTAATATATCAATCAATATCGAATTTGAATTCTCGACTACGAAGTAGTAAGAAACCCAAACCCGTCATACAATGTTGTTTAGAGTCCATACCTTAATTGAATAGATTCAAACTTCAGTAACTCCAACTCTAACTTCATTCTCAAAAAAAATTATGAAAACCATTCTTTATATTAAAATATCACAATCGGACGTAGAGATTTACATAATAAGCCGTTGGTACATCTTCAATTTGTAAAATAGAAAGGTGAAAATCGTTTTGCTAGTTGACGCTTTTGGTCCAAGGCTATAGCTACATGGAGAAAGCTATTTATTGTGTTCTTTGATATAATATCATTAAATATAAAGAAATTATTAGTACTAAATATAGGAAATTGAAACAGTTTCTAAAGGAGTAAAAGAAAACCGATGAATGTTATAATTGTTATTTAGTAAACAATTTAATAAATTTAAAATGGCAAGAATGTTATCAAAATTTTGAAACAACTAATTATTCAAAACATATTAAAAAAAAAAAAAACTTCCGAAGCATCGTTTCTGATTAAAAAAAATATATATATTTTTTTAATCAAAGTATTATTATTATGACTAATAACAATAAAAGAATTCGGTTTTTAATAATAACAACGATAAAACTAATAAAAATTCGGGTTGTTACATATTCCTTTTCAACTCTAGAATAATCGGAGCTAAATCTCTTCCTCCCAAAACTCTTAACGGAATCTAACTAAACGCACCCTAATGTGAGTTCATACTTGTCCCCTTTTTACTTTTTAACACTTTGGGGCTCAACATGTATCTTATGCAAATACACAAAACACTTTCATACTCACATGCTCAATCTACTAAACATGCTTATATGCTATGCCATACTTGAATTTAGACTTCTTACAAAAGCCTTAAGCAAACAACCCACCTTACATGTATAGCGCTATAGGAGTGGCATACCGCCCCCTAACTGGGTTATGTTAAGTTTTACCGGCCTACCACTTCGGTGTTAGGTCAAGCAGTGCAAACTAGTGTTGATTATGCCTTTTGTATGTTCTGTATGTGCAAAACTATAACATGATGGTTTGAGTTAAACTTCCTTTTATACTATGTATGTAAACCAAAACTAGTATGCTCACCAATACTTATGTGTTGACGGATATTGTATACAAGTTGCAGGAAATAATTGATGAGATGACTCAAGAAAACTCGTTAAGGGTGGACTTAGAAACGCACCATTTAAATTTTGTTATTTTGAATGTTGTATTTCCTATCTTAAACAATTTGTATTTCTTTTAGACCTTTTGAATATTATGAAATGAAATCCTCTTTAAATTATATCATCACAAATTCTAGTGTCATGAAGTCTTTGAACAATCTATCACAAGTTGCGCCTCGATGTATTCCGCCATCGGTTGGGGCGTGACACTGATACGGTCTTCTTATCTTTTTAAGGATCTAGAAGTTTCTAATTGTCTTATTACTTTGATGATATACTGATCAAACCATGTTTTATTTAGATACATGGACATAGTCAGATAAATAATGTGTAGTTCTTCACGTTTACACTCAACCATCAGTTCCTTAGTTTGTTTGTGTATTATAATAGTGTTGTTTATTAAATTGGGCTTCACATTTTGACCTTCTTTACTCGACTTTCATGCTTATGGATTTTGTAATTAAGGGATGTACTCATGTCTGTTTGCAATTTGAAACCCTACTTTCTTGATTTATAGGTTTCTATTGACAGTATAATTTACACTCTTTTATGTAGTTGTAGTTTTTGACTTTTATTTTCACTATCCATATGTTAACATGTTGAAGCAATATTGTTTTTTTTAATCTAAGCAAGGTTTTTCTTGATCTATATAAAGTTCATACACATATATGTTTGTTCTTCATTTATTATAATATTTCATTAGTTTTCCTTAGAGTGTCAACCAAATAAGAAGATATCCAACTGAGAACGTATTAATGATTCATAAAATTAATCCCAAGGGCCAAGGGTGATCTGATATATGTTTAAACGCAACTAAAATTTCAGTAAACCTGTCTTATTTGTGATGAAATAACTTTGAGCAGACTTTAAGATATGGTGAGAATTATATATTAAACACTTTACATTTGATTTTACTCATGTACATTCGTGTGCATATTAGATGAGAAATGGTTAGTTTGTCCAATCAGTTTTGATCCTTTGAGTATAAATTTTAGAAGGACTATTTTAAAAGCCCAACAGTTGTACAATTAAATCAACAATTTCAAGTTTTGTACAATATCATGATGTTGTATTGCAATCCGTTTTTAAATCTCGCAGCAACGCGCGGGTAAAGCCACTAGTATATATATATATAGGGTTGGGTTATTTTGAGAACCATGTTGAGTTGTGAGAACCGTATGAACCATTCTAAGCCATTGATCTTGTGAAACCAATGGTTGAGATTAAATCTTGAGGTTTTTGTCTTTACATGATTAGCTTTTTGTCTTCACATGTGGATTAAAAATAATAAAGTACACTTAGGGGTGTTTAAGTAAAAACACATAGAAAGAGAAAGAAAAAAATATTATAATAACTATATTAATTTTTATTCAATTATTTAAAATATAATATTTTTTAATGTATTTAATTTTTAATTTCTTAACTTTTTTAAAACAAATAATCAGATAAAGTCATCGAGGATGGTTTACACTGGTGTAAATATTTACACCAGTGTAAATCTACCATACACACCCCCACTACACAAAAACACTAGTGTAAAACCCAAAAAAAAAACCATCTATACATTCGTTATTACACCGGTGTAATCTACCATACACAAAACCTACTACACAAAAACACTGGTGTAAAACCCCCCAAAAACATGTATACACAACTTCTACAGAAAAAACACTATGTAAACCAAACTACAAAGATCTACACATCAAACATCTATACATTTATATTTACACTAGTGTAACTGGTGTGTTACACCAGTGTTTTTTACATCAAAAACATCTACACATTTCGTATTTTTACACTGGTGTTTTAACATCATCATCTTCACAGCATCTCCCTGCTAAAAAAACCAAAATTTCAACAAAAAAATGCTATCTTATGCACACAAAAAAAACAGAAAAAATAAATAATAATATTAATAATAATAACATTTATTATACGTATAATAAAAAAATAATAACAGAAAAAAAATATTAATAAAATAATAATAATAATAATAATAACAGAAAATAATAAAAATATTAATAATAATAACATAAATAATAATATTAATAATAACAGAAAATAATAATAATAATAATAAATAATAACAAAAATAATAATAATAATAAATAATAACATAAATAATAATAATATTAATAAATAATAACATAAATAATAATAATAATAATAATAATAATAATAATAATTAAAAAAAATAACATACCTTCACCACCCCCTACCCCCATCAACAGATCCACCGCCGTCTCCGTCGCCGTCCACCGCAGATCCACCACCACCGCCGTCTTCCGCCGTCTCCGTCGCCCTCCAGATATGTTTTCAGATCCCCAAGTATTAATAATAATAATAATAATAATAATAATAATAATAATAATAATAATAATAATAATAAAACAAAAACGACATACCTGTCACCCCACCCGTCGCCACCATCACCATCATCATCCCCACCGCCCCCCTCTCACCTCCAAAAACCCACCGTCGGCCACCGCCCCCATCACCTTCCAAACAACCCACGAACCACCGCCTCAAAACCCCCACGAACCTCCTGACCCCTGAACCACCACCATCGTCTTCATCGAACCATCATCGTCGTCGACCGTCGTCCTTGTCATCTCAGATGAGAGAGAGAGGAGAGAGAGATAGAGAGAGAGAAACGTGTGAGAGAAGAGAGAGAGATGAGTGTGTATGTGTTTATTTTGAAAAAAAAAACAAAAAAAATACAGATTATAAATCTGTTGACAAGGGTAGGGTGGGGTTGGGGTGGGGTTAAATTACTATCATGCCCTTTAATATTATAATGGTCAGCTGCATACGTGTCACTTTGTTATTGGCCTAGAGGGGTTCTCATGGTTCTCTCAACTCAAGGGGGTTCTCATATGAACCCATTCATATATATATATATATATATATATATATATATATATATATATAGTGTGATTAATGGGCGCACTTTGAGTGACCTAGGATCTAGGCACAATTGAACACCGTTTTTTATACTGAATACATATATCCTCAAAATCCAAAGTCACTACATCCGAATCTTACATATACAACCTCAAAATCCAAATTGACTACCAACATTCGTACCGAAACCTAATAATAAAGACATCTTATACAATCATGTTGAATACAATTTTCACTACGCATTATAAATTCAAGTTACTTTATGTTTTGACATCGCTGCAATGGGCAGTACCATTCTTTAACTTAAAAAAAAAAACTATTTTTACATTTTATTTTTATGTGCGTGTCGGTATAAATTTAAGTTAGCTTAGGTTTCGACGTAATATGTTTCAAGAATGAATCAAGTCAAATATAATATGTTTTCGTACTTATTTTTATGTACGTTTTCAGTTGGTGTACGTTTTGAAATATATTTTGTTTGGGAATGAGTCGGATCAAATATGATAATTTTTCACTGGACTGTATAAATATGAGTTACTTTACGTTTTTATGTCATCACAATACGCTATGGGAAAAATTGCTAGTTTATTAATTTAATATACTTGCTCCTATTAATTGAATTTAACAAGGATTAATAAATTGAATGAGGAAGAATAGAAATGCGCATACAATTCGAAGGAGAAAGATAAGAATTTGAATTTCTTCCTTTGAATTATTTACTTTTTTTGTAATTTTTAATTTATATAAAATGTATTTTTGGGTTTTTTTTTGGCAAATTTGTGGGTTTGCAAAAAAAGATTGATTTTTGGGCGAATTCCTAAAACAGCTGAGAAAGATTTTTTGAGCTGTTATTTTTTTTTATTTGAGCGATCCTTTGCTTTTTAAGATGAACACAAAAGTATTTAGGCGGTTTTGGTCTAAGCTGCTCAAAATAACTTTTTTCTGCAGCGCCAAAAAAATCTATTTTCTACTAGTGGGGCCTTATTAGTGAAAATGAATTTGTGATGATTGTACACTTGGTAAATCATCCCTAAATCATATGGCCAATATGACACATCAGTTGTGACTATATAATACGAGTGGACATATTTTAACAAACATTAACCTTGCTATGTTTGTGTTTTTCTTTTTTAAATAGCTAATATTCTAAGGGTGAATCAAGGAAGTGCATAAAGCTACAAAATTACAACAGCCTCAAGACAAGCTTTCAAATAACATCTATCTATCTATACACACACACATAGAGAGAGAGAGAGAGAGTGAGTGTATATATGTTATCTAGAGAGAGAGAGCTCCCTGTTTTACTGGGTAAAAAGTAAAAACTTTCTAGAGCAGAAAACAAAGCGTGGGGAAATTAATGCATAGATGATGGATGCTATTGGAACTTTTTTTTTTGAACGGTCAATTGGAATCACTCACTGACTACTAGAGTATCATCGTGCCACCAGTATTCACGCGATCATATTCCACCACCAAGTAACCGATTCAGGAGGAAACCCATAAATATGAGAAAACCCCCTTGTGAGATTCGAACCCAGGACGTTATAGTCCTTAAGTCTTATCCCACTACCAAAATGTCGCTAGGCTATAACCTTCATCTATCTACTGGAACTCTAAACATAGAGACAATAACAACAGATGACCCCATGAGAGAGAACCTTCATTTATCTTTATACTGATCTGTCAGGCCTCCTTGACTCCATAAAAGCCATAATATTGTTCTCTCTTTTGAACCCCACTCTCTTTGCTCCATCAGTGTCAATATCAGTTCGTTTCGTCCAATGGATCCCTATTAAATTTTCTTGATATTAAAGCTTAACATAACGTGTAAGTACTACTTCTTGTTATAACGTCCAATGAATCCTTATTAAGTATCAATATCAATTTGTTTCCTCCAATGGATATATCCCTATCTTTTTACACTACTGTTATAACGTCATTATCTATGCATCCACATGCATATATGAAAGAACCTCGGGCTAACTCAAGGGGAAGTTAAATAAAGTTAAAGTTAAGGCTTTGAGCCCCCATTTTCTTGGGGCTTCCAAACTTATAAAAAAATATGTATATATGGGTGACTTTGGACTTTCGGATTGTTAACATTGAGATTTGTGATATGTAATTATTTATTTACACAAATTAAGATTGTATATTAATCATGGTATTCAAAACAATTTTTTTAATGAAAAAGATCTCAATTTTATTATGCGCTTTGGTTACAATAAGCTTGAGACGGATATTGTATGATTAAGCTCTTGTAGAAAAGGGTGTTGCTTTTTGTCTTCTTTGTTTAAACTTATTGAGTTGGTTAGTCAAACAACTTTTTTTTTTCATGAAGGGTTTCAAAATTTCAATTTAAAAATAAAGAGAGCCCTTGTTGGATAAACTTCTGCTCATGAAGCATCATTTTCACCGTTCACCCAACACAAGACACCATGATTACAGATTACCACAGGAGACAATAGCCTTAGCTAGGTCCAAAGTTCAAAAGTATATGAATAAATAAAAATAAACCCTTCTTTCCTTGGATTTCTTCAAACAAAAAGTTGATAAATTGAATAATTTATTTCCTTTCGTTATTTGGTTTCAATATATTTTCATTTAACCTATTATTGCATGTCAAAATTTTGTTATTTAGATTTTTTATATAGCAAAAATCCCTAGAATTTCCATGTTAAATACATCATCATCATCCTATACAACGTACGAATAAAGAGGCTAATTCTAATGAAACCCCCAGCTCGATTTACCTTTGCATCAAGCCTTATACATAAGGTACATAACACTTAACACTTGGGACAAACACCAATTGGTTTATGTACCCCTTGTCTTTCGGCTATCAACACCACCACATGATGCATAATTAACCATTCGTTGTTTGTATCGTTTTTTTTCCTCATGAAACTAGTAAAATAATGTTAAAATTAATGCATTTTTACTTTTGCCCCCCGATCCACACATATATACATTACGTGCGCACACGTCTGTAATTGCATACGGTAGAATTTAAACTTTCATCCTTTTAATTGTGAAACATATCACTACATACCTACTGGCTAGTACGATATTTACACTACTAGAAAACTGTCAATTTCTGACTAAAATTTCCGACCAAAAAAATTTGGTCGGTATTTCCGACCAATTTCCGACCAATTACCAACAAAAAAAAGGGACTGCTTTTAGGGACAACTTTCCGACCAAATACCGACCAAAAATAAAATTGTCGGAATTTTGTCGGTAGATTCCGACTAATTTCCGACCACAAAAAGAAGAAATTTGAAAAAAAAACGTTTTGGTCGGAGCTTCGTCGGTAATTACCGACCATTTTCCGACCAAAAAAAGTTATTTTTTTATTTCCTGTTACCGACCATTTTCCGACAAAAAAAAGTTGTTTTTTTATTTTAATTACCGACCATTTTCCGACCAAAACAAGTTGTTTTTTTTATTTCTAATTACCGACCATTTTCCGACCAAAAGCTTTATTTTATTGGTTTTCGGTTATATAAATGTGCATTGTATGTACGTGCATATGTGAATGTATTTTTTCATGAGTATATATATATATATATATGTTATGTACATGTGTATGTGTATGTGTCGTAATGCATACACAAATGAACACACACACACATAGAGTTATGGAATAACAAAAGTTTGTTTTAAGTAACGAGTCTTAACAATGTACAAACACGTATGTATATGTATAATACGTATAATTTAGAAAAATAAAAATATTCAATGTATAATTAAGGTGTACAAAAAATGGAATGAAAAAAACGACGTTTAAAGCTCGAAAAATTAAAAATTGATAATGTTTGTCGGTAAATCGTCGGTAATTACCGACCATTTTCCGACAAAAGTCAACACTAGGTCGGAAATTCGTCGGTAATTACCGACCATTTTCCGACAAAATTCAACACTTGGTCGGAAATTCGTCGGTAATTACCGACCATTTTCCGACCAAAAACTTCATTTTATTGGTTTTCGGTTATATAAATGTGCATTGTATGTACGTACATATGTGAATGTATGTTTTCATGAGTATATATATGTTATGTACATGTGTATATGTCGTAATGCATACACAAATGAACACACACACACATATATATATACACACACAAACATAGAGTTACGGAATTACAAAAGTTTGTTTTAAGTAACGAGTCTTAACAATGTACACATACGTATGTATGTGTATAATACGTATAATTTGGAAAAATAAAAATATTCAATGTATAATTAAGGTGTACAAAAAATAGAATGAAAAAAACGGCGTTTAAAGCTCGAAAAATTAAAAATTGATAATGTTTGTCGGTAAATCGTCGGTAATTACCGACCATTTTCCGACAAAACTCCACACTAGGTCGGTAAATCGTCGGTAATTACCGACCATTTTCCGACAAAACTCAACACTAGGTCGGAAATTCGTCGGTAATTACCGACCATTTTCCGACCAAAAACTTTATTTTATTGGTTTTCGGTTATATAAATGTGCATTGTATGTACGTGCATATGTGAATGTATGTTTTCATGAGTATATATATGTTATGTACATGTGTATGTGTCGTAATGCATACAAAAATGAATATATATATATATACACACACACACACCGCGGTAGTTACCGTGATTTTAACGCGTGTTCTAAAAGAATGTGTTGGATGTCGAAGATAAACTTATATCTGCTTGATTTAGTTGTATTTTTAATTTCGAGCAAAACCGACTAGCATTTTGTAATTAATTATCGGGTCTAAAATAAAACCAAAGCTCGAGACGTTTACAACGGGTTCGATACACGATAATAACCTACCTAACTCTAACCCTAACCCTAACTATAAAAAGGTAAACTTCATCTCCTCCTCCTCCATTTTAATTGCAGCCACCACCCCAACTCTCTCTCTAACCCCTCTCTCTCTATCTCATCTCGGTCTCTCTCTGACACTATCCCGTCTCTCTCTCTCTCTCTGAAATACAAGGACGCCGGGCCACCACCATTCTCGGTGGTGGAGGCGCTGTGAAAAAGGGGTGAGATTAGTTGTTTTCCGAGACGGGTTCAACCAATTCATCTTCTTCACCCCCAAACTCATCCTTCAAGCTAGAAATGATCATCGCCCTTTTTATTCATTTATATCAAAGATGAAAGAAATTCAAGAGGTTAGGTTTTCAATATCTCTTATTTGTTGTTCCTTTGTCAATTCCCTTTGGTTTGTTTTTAGGGTTTTATTTGATTAACTTTCGTTATTAGTTGTAAATCATTGACTGTGTTACACTGTTTTTCAGGTGGTGGCGTCCCTCTAACGGCTATTATGGCTGACACATGGTATCTACAACACATGGTAGGGTTTATGAGTTAAAGGTATCAGGCACTGTTTTTTTTTTTGCGATTAAGTTTAAAGTTGCATAAGAAAACTAGAAAAGGCCAAATATAGAATATTATTTTCATTTGAAAAGTACGAAGTGGATTCTTCATATATTGGATGGATTATTATAATAGTTATAAGCTGGTTTGGCATGATAAATTTGTAAGGCATCATAAAAATGTTAGTTTTTATTTGATTTTTGAAAGGGGCAAACGAAGTTGCTCTCATCATTCACTATCCCATGGTCTTTGATAGTTTGATTAATACAAAATCATAGTGGATTTTTTTTTGTGACCCAAGTCCCAAATTGGGAAGCACCGCAAATTTTAGCTGTGTAAAACTTGATTCTTTTCTTGAATGCTTGAACTCCCTTGGTTCTTTCCTTTAATACTGAGATCCCATCTTTTAATGAAAAACTGAGATCCCATTTTTTTTCCTGGCTATCAGAATTATAGAAATATATGCTACGTTTTCACCAAGTTGGATGAAAAATAGAAATACATGCTACTTTGCTGGAGGTAGCCATTTACTTATTAATGGTCTTGATGTGTAAACTGTAATGGAAATTTAATATTGGTTTTGGGTAGGTATTCCATTGTTTTGGGCAGAACTTCTTCCTTCACTTTAAAGCATTCCAGCTGGGAATGGCACCTGTTTACATGGTCTTCCTTCGGTTCATGGGTGACGAAGCAGATGCGCTCAACTACTATCTACAGTTTAGAAGTGGGAGCCAACGGTAGAAAATTTACATGGGAAGGAACACCAAGAAGCATCAGAGATAGCCATAGGAAGGTGCGTGACAGCCATGATGGGCTAATAATTCAAAGGAACATGGCGCTTTTTCTTCTATGGCAGAGACAGGAAGGAACTCAAACTCAGAGTTACAGCCATGATATGGAAAGAACAGCAGAATCCAGAGGTGAGGATGTTATAACATTGTAAGTTAATTTATTTTTTAGTTTTATTTCTTTGTTTTTCCATTTTTGAACCTTATTTAAATTTTATTATTCTGGTTGGATCGTTGCTATTTACGTCTGAAACTGTCGTCGTTGTGCCACTCTATGCAGCCATTGTCGTTTTGCGTCCCGCCGCATCGCGCGGGCACCCCTCTAGTATTATGTAATATACGGAGAGAGACTAGCTTATTAATTAATTACCATATATATTTCACGCCAGTCCATTGTATCTATTGGAAAGCAAGAAGGCATTGGCCCCTGCAAAAGTCATTAAAACCTTGCCTTTTGTTAATAATTCCATTTTGTTAATGTTTAATATATATGCAGACTAGAGTCGATCCTATAATGTGTTTGTAATTCCCTTTTGTTAATAATATATATTCTTACAATGTGTTTGTAATTCCCTTTTGATATAATTGATATGGGTCTTAATAATATGATTTGATTTGATTTTGATATAGGCGAGATGCACTTGCGAGTTTTGAATGGAGCGGTGAGTCTTCAAGCATGGCTTTGAAGGCGGCACGTTAGGAACAAGCGGCGTAGAGATGTAGTTTGATAACCGTGTCATAGTATGCGGGAACTTGTAATTTGACAAATGCGCCTTATTATGTTTGTAAACATGTAAATGTATTTGTAGTTCACCTTCTGATGATAATCGTATCTTAATTTTCTACATTTTAAGCAGAAAAAAAAATGAATTTTTTTGTTTTTTTTTAAATAAAAAAGTTTGGTCGGTAATCTGTAGGAAAACTGACAATTTTTTTCTCGGAATTGGGTTGGAAAAACTGATAAAAAACCACTCGGAATTTCGTCGGAAAAGTTATGACATATTTTTTTGTCGGAAATCTGTCGGAAAGATCATCGGAAACTTGTCGGAAAAGTTCATCGGAAAATGGTCGGAAACGTTCATCGGAAACTGGTCGGAAAGATTTATCGGAAACTTGTCGGAAACGTTCATCGGAAACTAGTCGGAATTTTGTCGGAGAATCTTTCACGCTTTTTTGTCGGAACTTTGTAGGAAATTTTATCGGAAACTTGTCGGAAAAATTTACCGACTAGATTTTTCAGACAAAAGACATTTTGTCGGAAACTGGTCGGAAATGCTGTTTTCCGACCAGTTTCCGACCAGAAACTTGGTCGGAAATAGCCAGTTTTTTAGTAGTGTTAGTTTAACAAACTTAACATAGTGATCACCTCCTAAGTTTTGAAATATCTAACCATTTGTTGGTCAACAAATTGTTTTATATAAAAGTTTATCCAATCATAAGTTATCAAATGGTAAAAATAATTTTTGAAATATTAATAAAAAAGTTAGAAGTTCCCCGTTCTAAGAACGAAAACACACCGTTTGGAAACAATCTGTTAAATCTACACAGGAAAGGATGAAACCAACTAAATTAGGTCATGTTTCCACAAAATCAGGGTTTTTATGACATTTATCGCACTTTTAAACACTTCGTGGCAAAAAAAAGGGCAGTCAGGAACGAAATTAACTAAATGATATCACATGTAAAAAAGTTCATGTTGGACGTACTCGCAGTGAAAATTACGTTGCCGGTGGTTTTGGTTGGGTGATTCTTTTGATTGGGTCCAATTTTGTAAAGAAATGTGCAACTGTTTAAATGGTTATGTTTTAATAAAATGTATTCGGTTCATTTGTTATGTATAAAGTTTTCGACCAAAGGATATTTAGTTCAGTGATACTAAGGTGTCGAAATGATGCCCCAAAGTAGTAAGTGTTCAAATCTCATTGTAAGGAATGTTGTAGAATTTACGAGTAGCTAGTAGGTTTAGGGGAGTGTGAGTTTGTCTTTATAAAAATAAAATTGTTGGTTAAAATATTCATTCTAACTTTCTTTGCTTTTAAACATCTATGAATGTGAGATCATTGGTTTTAATATATGACTTTCTTTTTGAACGGTAAGGAACGACATGCCAATCATCAAGACACAAGGCGTTGTGGTCAAGGTTGACTGCTTGACCGCCGCCAATCCATTGGCTCTCCCAGATGCGCGGGAACGCGACCTCCACCTGTCCAAAAGATACGACAGTGGAATAATCAGTAAAATCTCATATTCATTTTTCACCCGGATGTCATTCCACCAAAGGGTGGGGGTATTTTAATATATGACTTGAATTAGGAGAAGTGGGATCATAAATACAAGTATGTTTTGAATGTGGGATCATTGATTTAAGTATATAATTCTCATTCATAGTCATATAATGTGGTAAAACTCTTCACTTAGCAATATATGAGTGAAATGAATTAAACTTCATGTACAACTTTTATTATTTATTTACTTAAACAATAGTATACACATTACGATTTGTCTTTCTATAGAAGTATGAGTACTGTTTGAGTTATGAGTGTAGCTCACCACCAAATGAGTTGATGATTATCTCTGATAACACTTGGCACTTTTTAATTTGTATGGTTCATAATTATTCTTCTCTTCTTTCTTTTCCTTTATAGCCTTTCCTTCTTCTGGTACCTCATGCTTGCATCTCGATCAACCCACAAATATATTACTCTTTCTCTCTCTCTCCCTCTCTCTCTCTCTAAATACTTATGATTATTCAAGGATCATAATTCAAAATTAATAAAGTAAAGTTGGTGATGAATTTGATGCAGAATTAAAGAAGTACAAAAGAGTAAAAGATATTTTTGTTTTTAATAAGTTTTATCATCATGGACACCACGGATCAGTCATCATGTGTTCCTCCTGGATTTCGGTTTCATCCAACTGATGAAGAACTTGTTGGCTACTATCTAAGGAAGAAAGTTGCATCTCAGAAGATTGATCTTGATGTAATTAGGGATATCGATCTGTACAGGATCGAACCATGGGATCTCATAGGTAACACTAATTACTGCCTACGTACTAAGGTGGTTTTTTGTGTTACTACAAGATCCAAGAAATTAGCTAGCTAGCTAGATCAAATTATATGCTTAAATTTTCTTTCTAATTAGGGTTTAGGTTTTTTATTTTCATTTTTACATAACTTTTTTCACATATATCTTAACCAACCATCTTCCAATGTATTCACTATAGCAAGAAATTTGTATTTTTATATAGTAAAAAAGGATTTTTAAGCCAATATCTCATTAAAAGCAGTCTCTCTGTATAGCAAGAAATTTGTATTTTTAAGTTGTAAAAATGGTTTTGTTGAGCCGGGATCTCATTAGGAGAAGCCTCTCTATCTCCTCTTAATCTAATGTCATTTGTCATTAGATGTAGGGTTTGTACTCATCTTACCGTACCAAAACAGCCAAACCCTAGTTTATGAGTGGGATATATCATGAGTACATGTGTTTGTTTGTTTTAAAAGCAAGAAGTATTTTCAATATACTTGTTAAGTAAACTTTGGATGGTCACTAATTTTTCATTGTTGTTTTATTCAGAGAGATGTCGTATTGGATATGAGGAGCAAAATGAATGGTATTTCTTCAGTCACAAGGATAAGAAGTATCCAACTGGGACAAGAACAAATAGAGCAACAATGGCAGGTTTTTGGAAGGCTACTGGTAGAGACAAGGCAGTGTATGAAAAGGTAAGGCTCATAGGAATGAGAAAAACTCTTGTGTTTTATAAAGGAAGGGCACCAAATGGACAAAAAACTGACTGGATCATGCATGAATACCGGCTCGAATCCGAAGAAAATGGTCATCCACAGGCAACGATTTCATCCCTTCTTTATAATTGTTCTTGATTACAATATATACACTTCTCTTCATCTTTCTCCATCTACTTTTCTTTATGTTAAATACTTACATTAAAAAAAAGTATGTATATTTTTTGTTTCCACGATTTCTTCTCTTTCTATTTCCAATCCTTATTAATATCTTCAAAAAAAAAAAAAAAAAAACTTTTCTTCTAAGCCTTTGTTTCAAATTATCCAGGTACTTCTAAGTTTTAGTCCTGCACACTCTTATATAGAATTCTTGGTTTACAAGATGTTGATTTTTTTTAAATATATAAATATACTAGCAAGTGCTATATGATATTTAAAGGAAAAAACAAAGCCCGGCCACGTCAGTATCATAGTATGTAGTACGTACTTAGTAGGAAGTATACATATCACCCACTAAACAACTATATCAGCGGTGGTAACACTCTTTTGTTTTTAGTCTATTTCTAACACTCATCGTATAATTGAAAGAAATTAGTATCTTTAGGTGTGAGTATATACTAGAGCTATATGGTTTCAAAAACGTGATTTTCATTTTCAGTTAATTTGCTTCTATTCCATTATATATGTTTTTTTAGATGAATGGTATTTTGTGTGTGTACGGAATAAAACATCTTTTTCATGCATGCTCTTGGCCACTGTCTTGCAATCTTTGTCTTTGTGTAGGCTTTTTCTGTTTTCTTTTGGTGTAATTAAAATACTTGAGTGTGTGTATGTCTGGTCAAGCAAAATTTTGACTTCAATAACCATTACTAATTAATTAAATTAAAAATATTCATCACATAGCAGATGATTTCTATTCATAAGAGTAGAGGGAGTGGGGTGGGAAGGGAGGGGCGGGAATGCTTCACAGGCGGGAACACCATCCCAACATGGCGTGGAAGAGGGTGGGAGCCCCTTGGGCGGGAGCATCTTCCGGGGCGGGGGGCGGGGGGTGGAACGAGGTGGTGTTTTATGATTGGTCAGTTTTATTTTTTATTTTATTTTTTTAAAATTTTACACAATATAATATTATTCCCTTCACCCCCTTTCCTCCCCTTCCACTCCCTATAATTTTCACCCTTCAAACACGGTCCCCACAAATGCCACATGGCGCATCACGCCCCTCTTTCCCGCCCCACCACTCCTTCTAGTCTAAGAGTAATTGCCTTTTTGGTCTGATCAAACTTTTGTGAAAAGAAGTCTTCCAAGAGCTTCTATACAAACTTCTTCTACAGTTTGACTATATATCCTATCATGCTTAAATTTTGTCAAAGCATAATCTTTTCTTTAGTTTTATAACTTTTACACCCTTCAATTGTGATAATAGCAAGATGTTTAAATTTGAAATTCGTAGTCCTTTGTTAGCTTACTCAATAATAATAATAATAATAATAATAATAATAATAATAATAATAATAATAATAATAATAAAATACTCATTTTTATTGGTGATTTTTTTTAATGTTAACAGATTTTTTTTAATATTCATAAAGACCGATAACTCTTACAAATGGGAGGCGGGTAAACGGTCCACGAGTTGCGCCCACTACCCCTTTTGAATGTTAACATATTTTAATAATAATAATAATAATAATAATAATAATAATAATAATAATAATAATAATAATAATAATAATATAATCAAAGTACAAAAACATTATATTGAGTTCGCATGCTTTTGCCAGAGTTATTCAGTTAAAAGGTGTCTGCAGTAAAAAGGACATGTTTTGCACTTTCATCAAGAAATGTTGAATGAAAGTTTACAAGTTCGTACATAGTAAAAAAATTAACTAAATCTTCATACAATTCATTTATAATATACAAATACTTACAAAACCGGGGAATATTACTATTTATGCACACACAAAAGTCTTGATTTTTTTTTCACAATAATTTGTTTGTGACACAAGTACTTAAGAAAAAAAATAAGCATGCAATATACACAATCCTTATCATTATTGTAGTGTTACTTGACATACGGGATTAAACTCTTGCAGGAAGAAGGATGGGTTGTTTGTCGCGCATTCAAGAAGCAATCAACGGGACAAACAAAACGCAATGAAGGATGGGAGCCGAACTTTTACTACGAAGAGTCAAGCCGTGTAAGCCCAACCATGGATCCACTTGATTATGTCACAAGTCACCCTTCAAGTTCTATATTTTCGCAAAGCTTCTTGTGCAAGCAAGAATTGGAAGCAACCAAGAATTTAAACTTTGTGCATTGTGATGAATTCATACAACTTCCACAACTTGAGAGCCCATCTCTCCCATCAACAAAGAGGCCAAGCTCTATATCATTGGTGTCTTCATTAGATAATAATGATCATGAAGATGATCTACCAAGAAGGAGAAACATAAATAATGATAATGTTAACAATGATAAAGATGTTACTAATAAAGTGACTGATTGGAGAGCTCTTGATAAGTTTGTAGCTTCACAATTGAGCCAAATGGATCGATATGGGATCGGGGAGGGATTGTGTTCAAGCTTTGATGGGAAAGTACATTCAGGATAGAGAGGCATATTTGACAAGTGATTAATGATTTCTTAAGTTCAACAAATCAAGAACATTGTGATATTGGGATGTGCATATTTGACAAGTGATGAAGATGGTGTATAAGAGTTCGCATAATCTTGAGACATATAATATATAAATGTATCTCTCCTTCTTTATATATGCTGGTGAAGGATTCATAATAGCATTAATAAGTGTCTTATTCCTTAAAATATGAATGATTCTTAGAAAATTTAAACAAAAGACTGATCGTTTGTTGTTTTTTTTCTTGTACATTAACTTTATTTTTTTGTTGTTAAAAGGAATTTACCTTCACATTTTATTTTTACCAACTTTTACTCCTAAATAGTTGGGCCTGTAAGCGAACCGACCGTTCATGAACTTCTTCGGTGAAAAGTTCGTTTATGTTCGTTTATTTAATAAATGAACAAACAAAAACAAAAAAGTTTGTTCACTTAAATAAATGAACGAACATGAACAAATCTTGTGTTCATTCATTTATGTTCGTGAACGTTCGTTCATTTATGCTCGTTTATTTATGTTCGTTTATATTTGCTTATGTTCGTTTAAATTTTATTGATTACATAAGTAGTTATATTTAAGTAAATATAAACATAAATTGAGCTTTAGCTACTTGTATAAATATAACCAATTAGTAATTGGGCTTTTAGTACTACAAAATCTTTTACAATTATTATGTTCGTGAACGTCCGTTTATGTTTGTTCATGAACTGTTCGTTTAGGTTTTAAACAAACGAACATAAATGAACGCGAACATGACAAACTTCTTAATGAACAAACACGAACACGAAAATGTGTTCGATTATGCGTGCGTGTTCGTTCGGTTCGTTTACAGACTTATTACTTAGTTACCTAATCATCCTGCTTAGGGATTTGATTTGTAAGCGGCCATTACCTTGGTATTTGTTCTTCAAGAGTCATTTCCAATTAGATGTTGCTTCCTATGTTCAGCTCTACATTTTTCAAAACCGATACTTATATTGAATGTTGTACGTGAGGTTTAATTTTTTGCAATATAATAGACTACATTGTGTGGTCGGGTAAAGGTGTGTAGAGCGATACGTGTCTATCCTTCAAGCCCAAAAAACCATGAAGTAGTGAGATGTAATGGAGGCGGCATTTTTTTGTTATATTTATTTATTTTTCTTTTAAATAACAAATCAACTAAATTAAAAAAAGACATTTATATTCAATAAAATTAGAGCATTACATAAAATTAAAAAAATATATATCGTAAATAACAAAAACATCATTAAAAGACATAGCGATGAATTTTATATCTTCTCGTATAATTTCTTTCGATGATTCTTTCTCCTTCAGATTTAATTTTTCTTCAAAATCACCTATATACTTCTTTTTTCCTCTAGCTTTTGTTGTTGAATATAATTTGAATACCAATAGGTTCATTTAGCTCGGATAAATGTTCGGTATACTCCACACCCAAATTAGATGATTTTGATGCCCTTTTTTTATTTATCTCTATCGGGTGAGCGGCTCACTTCACCTCAACATCATCATCGCTTAAGTTTAGAACAACCTCGTGACGAGCATCCGAATGAGTAGTGGAGCTTGTTTTCATCCATTTTGACGATTCGCTCATAAGCGGTACGTTAGCCTATTTGATCGCATACCTTGCCACTTCCCAACAATGAATAAATTTGAATGTGTATTTCTTTTTTCCGCGATAAGTTGTAAACAGTCTCGTCATGATGTCAGCTTCAGTTTCACTGCTTTATGGGTTATCCTTTATGTTGTGATAGTAACCATTAAATGTCATGACGTTTGTATTTATCTCACGCCAAACACCCACCACCAACACCATCAATCCACCCTCAATTCCGTGTTGGTTCTCGAAATCAAACGCGTATCTCATGCCAGTTTATGTTGTGCACTTTTTAATTTAAGATTACATGGCTTTAACACAAAATTCACAAAGCTGATTGATCCGTCTCAGTTTAACCCGAAATAAACCGAATCAAATCAAAGACAAAATTACACTTTGTGTCCTTAATGTAGCACTGAAATTATGAAACATGCCTTTTTTTTTGCAATTTATGTCCAAAATTTGCTTTTTTATTTCATTTTATGTCATTTCTGACTAACTGGGTTAGATTTTCTCAGTTAACCTCAAAACCATCAGGGGTATTATTGTCTATTCACTTTTAGTTGCTATAACCCCCCCCCCCCGTTTGTATCCTGATAACTTTAAAACCCTTACACCAATCGTCTCCCCCAAAACACACCCTTCTTCTTCCACGTTAACTCACACAAAAACCCTAAGCGTAATCATCAATATTATGCCCGATGAAGAGACTCGACGACTAGGATTCAAGGTTCGTAAGAACCTGACATATGAAGAGGTGCTTGAATTATATGGTAAGTGTTCATACATTTGACGATGTTTTTTCGTAAAGTTTGAATTTTTAAGTTGGTTAGCACGTAAATGTTTTATACAATGCAGTGGGTGCTCCCAGTTTGTTCTCTATCAAGCTTCATCATAATGGAAGATTCACTCGTTTTCCTGAAAGGACATATGTTGAGGGTGAGGAAAATTTCATTGATTTGTTTGATCATGACAAGTTTTCAGTACATGAGATGGATCGTATACTGGAAAAATTTGGTTAACAAAAGGATATTGAAAGGTATTACCATTATTAAGTGCCAGGTTCTGATCTTGATTTTGGTCTTAGGGCTTTAGGTAGTGATGCTGATGTGATTGGGTTTATCAAGGTTATTCCAGAGTGTAGGTTAATTAATGTTTATTGTGAGTATGGTATAACTACTGTGCACACATACTTCTGCTCACCAACTAAAGTTAGGGTAGAAGAAATAACTGATGAGGAGTTAATGACATTTGACCTTGATAAAATGGTTAGGAATAGATTATTGTTAGGCTGGCATGGAGATGATAAACCTGAGGCTAACCAAGGAGTGGTGGATAATAGTGATGAAGTTGTTGTTAACCAAGAACATACTCAGTCTATGCATACTGATGAAGTAATGGATAACCATGTCCATAATGTTCATACTGAGGAAGTTGTGGATAACCAACTCCATAATATGCATATTGAGGAAGTTGTGGTTAACCATGTAGATAATATGCATACTGAGCAAGTGGTGGAGAATATGAATTTTCATGTTGCCTTTGATTTTAGCAACATTGACCTGAAGGATCCTAACTTTGACCCATTCTTTGGTGAAAGTCCAACTGTTAATGTTCCTAAACATGATGTTCCTAAACGTGATCAACCTCAGGATAATATGCATGAACATGATAATGAAAATGTGGATGAGGGTATGAATATAAGTGAGCATGAAAGTGATGATGATAATGCAAGTGAGGACAGTGACTTTTTAGTAGATGAGGGGAATTTGATAAACGAAGTTGAAACAAATATGAGGGATTTTAGGTTTTTCACTGATGATGTTGAAGATGATGATCAAGTGTTATGTTTGACCTAAGTTTGTTTGTTTTGATTGTTTAAGATTGTGCATGTTTGACTGTGTATGTTTGACTATCAATGTTTCATTTTGTATTACTATCAATGTTGGCTTAATTGTATGTTTGACAATTAATTTTGACTATTTTATGTTGTTCATGTTTTGACTACTTGGTATATGCAATAAGATACATAAACATGAGCCATAAATTTCTGATGCATTTCATCCAAACATAACTTGGTACATACATTTCTTCCATACAACTAATACACATAGAAGACCCATACAATTCTGATGCATTTCATCTACCTACTGCAAATATAAGTTAACCCAAACAGAACCCGACTTAGAATCAGGTAAATCTTCAAACGCCTTGACTTAAATTCAGCATGTCTTCTTGCATATTTACTGACTTTCAATCTTTCTTCTAACCCCACATGTTTGACACTTTCTTGATTCAACCCACATGAAAAATCCACATCTGGAACCCTAATGTCACAAAAAAACGACTTTAGATGAAGAACCCTAACTTACCTTTGAGCTGCAACCAAAGAATCGACGACCTGGATTTTTGGGGGTCCATGAGGTGCGAATTACAGCCTCCCTACCACACCAACATTGCACCATTTTGATCGATTAGGGCTTCAATCGTTTAGGTGTTTAGGGTTTCAATCTGAGGTTTTAATCTGGGGCAGGGCTTCAATTTGGGTGTTAGGGTTTCAATCTAATGTTTTCAATCTGATATAAGAGGGAAATTTTAATTTTAAAGTGAATGGACAATAATACCCCTGATGGTTTTGAGGTTAACCGAGAAATCTAACCCAGTTAGTCAGAAAGGAGATAAAATGCCATAAAAAAGCAAATTTTGGACATAAAATGCAAAAAAAGGGGCATGTTTAATAATTTCAGTGATACATTAAGGACATAAAGTATAATTTTGGCCAAATCAAATCCAATCTTCTCTATATCATGTGTTAGTCTATGAGTCACTGAATTAGACCCTTGCACGAACACAAAAACCAATCGCGTACACATCCACATTCTCAATTTCATCAAACACACTCTACGCAATCGGATTTTTGACCGGAATACCTCATCGTCGTCGTCTATACTTCCCAGACTCACATTGCAACACGTAAGTTCTAGTTAAACTCATACGCTTTAGGGATCAATTTGATGGATTTAAAATTCAGGCTCGTAGGATCAAATTGGGAATTTAAGGATGAACAGAAGAACACGTTTTACAATTCTTTTCCCTTGTTTGTTTGATCTTAGGGCACGTACCAACTTGTCTGTGCTTGTGATAAAATACCATTGACCCGACCCCGGTCACACGTTCGGGCCAGGCCAAGGTCCAGTTTTTTAACTTTAAACTTCTTTTTTATTTATTATTAATTCAATATGAATTTCTTTAACTCATTATAAATACATAGAAATTTTGATAAATACAGGAAAATAATTATAAATTATTTTTATGCTCCGGATAAGTATTTTATTTTATTTCCAAAAATTCCCATGTTTCTTACTTTTATTCTTATTAGTAATTTATTTGATTTAACTTTATTAATCCAATTAAAAATATGTTTTTATTCATTTATAAAACCAAAAAAAATTAATCACTTTATGAAATTCCTAAATATTATTTTTGAATTATTATCTATAAAATATCATATCTTTGTATTTTTATTTTTTAATCCATTTAATCATAAGTGTAACCTTTAAAATTATGTTATAATCAAATTTAAAACCGGAAAATTTTATAAAAAATAGTTTTAATCTTTTTAGTTCATAAACATTTAGTTTTCACAAAAAATATATTTTCTTATTATTCTTTGATTTATTTGAAATTATTATGTTTTACTTAATATAATGCACTTAAATATACTTTTACTTAATTTTATATTTTAATAATATTATGATTATAAAAACAGAAAACATTCCTTGTATATAACCTTATTTTATATTACTCTTGAATTCTTTTCTTACGTATTTATTTATTGGTATTTAATCAATGAATTTTAAATAAATAAATATTTCTTTGTAATATTTCTGTTTTATTTATTTTAAACAGAAAACAAACTTTAATACTATAAAAATTATTTTTATGTTAAAAATAAAATTTATTTTTCCTCAAACCTTTTATCAATCAAACATTATTTTGTGTATGCTATTTTTTCATTTTTTTATTTATATATTTATCTAGTTAATATTAGATAAATAATATCAACTAGGGGTATTGATGGGTGCGCGATGCGCGCCTTGTAATTTTGTTACTACCGAAACGCAAACTCGTTCTCTTCCATTAAACATACAACTCGTACATATATTCGCTGCACTAAAACAGAGAGGAGGGGGTTTCGCAAATGTTTTGAGCATAAACGGTATTTATATTAATACAAAATTCAGTAGCGCCACTTTATTCCACTTGACATTCACCACAAATCCATCACAACATGCTGAATCCCATTTCCAATAAATGCACCGATTGTGTAACGCTCCTTTACTTCTTGAATCAGCTTTCCCTCAGCTCTTTGCAACTGTTTGGAAATGAAACACACAACACGATTAAGACAAATAATAAAACAACCATTTCCACACACACTTGTTATAGTACCTGAATAGACAACAAATGATTTACCTGCATAATCAACAGGTTCGGGTGAAATATTCGTTCTAAAAAGGCCGAGTTCCTCTAACAATGATAACTTCTTCAAAACTTCAATCCAGTGTTCACACAATTTACCAAACCACCAAAAATCTCTAGACGTTTAAGTTGACTTGACCTGTTAAAAGATGCAAAACACACAGATTAAGGCACCAGTGTCAATCAGTCATTCTCACCACTATGATGGCTTATTATATTAGTATCTAAACACTTGACCCTCTATTTATAAACTATCAAATCACATAGGTAAAGCAATCTGATCATAAAAGACAACATGCGTCGTTGCATACTCATTGAAATCCATTCTGATTGAGATTTCAAGAATAAGATCAAAATGCTTCAATCTGTAAGCGATTTGCATATAATTTATCATGAGTATTCCAAACTGTGAAACCTACACTTAAGAGACGAACTTTAGATAACTTGATGGCTATAACCTGTGTTGTGTGTGTTGTGTAAAGCTAAATCAAGTCGCTACTATATTTCACCCCATATCTAGCTACCTAATAAGTTGCTTATATTTTGCTAATATGTAATTTTCTGTGGGACATGGTTCTCTGTTTGTATTTACTCGAATACTTAATCTCTCTATTTAAGTTGGTTTGGCATGTTTTGCGAACATCGTTGTCGGCGTAATCTCAACAAACATTAATCTAAAACACACTATGCAACCTTTCTAAAATGGATAGAAAACAAATAATATACAACCAATAACAATTACCTGGCGTTAGGATTAAGATCTCTTATCAGAGGATGCAATGCGGGCCTTAGGGGCTGGCGTGGACAGCTGTGGAGCGGATGTTCCTAAAAAAACAAAATACAAAAACCATCAAAAGTTACAAGAAGATACATGAAGAAATTAACATGTAATGCTAAAACATGTAAAGTATGCATTAACTCAGTTATAATAATAATAATAATAATAATAATAATAATAATAATAATAATAATAATAATAATAATAATAATTCGAAAAAAAATAATAATGAATGATAATGAAAGAGCCTCGTGACTCAAGAGAAAGCAAAAGAAAATATAAAAGAGACCAGATTGAAAGGAAGAACACAGGCCTAGAAGCAAGTAGCGCAGCCCAATAGCCACTCCATGGCCTAAAAAGATAAACAAAACCTGATTGACATCAAAACTGTAGAAGGTGATGTAAGAGGATGAAAATAAAAAGAGGTGACACATAATAATAATATACACGTTAAGAGATACGCATCATAATGTGCAGACGTCAAGACGTTTCCACTGGCATAACAAATAACAAAAACACGGACAAATAAAAGAGGCGAGAATCGAACCCGGGCACACAACATACACACTAAAGCCCTAAACCGGCACACAAACATATGGCAAACGATTCAGGGAAAAAACACAAATAGTTGAGGAAAATGACAAAAAAAAATCCAGCGTAAAAATGTACATGACTATTACTTGTAAAACAGCTAACAAATAAATAAACATGCATATGAAAAAATGTTGGCTCCAACATAAATGCCAAAACCATTCTAATCCGAGCTTTTTTCGTTCTCCCATCTACCTGTAACGGATAAAAAATGAAAACACAAAAGATCAAAATACATGACAATATTAGCATTTTGTATCCAGTGTTTTTTATCACTGTCAATACACACATCAAGATGCATGATCTAATTTCGTATGCATGATCTAATTTTGTGAACCTGTAACTTGGCTCGTGCCGGTGTGGCATTAGAACAGGGCCATTTTCATTTAACAAATCAATGAAGAAAAGTAGAAAATTTGTATCATTAATTAATGCAGTTGATAAGACTTTTAGTAGCTATCTATCTATACTTTCAATAATAGGAGAGTCGTGAGTGACGTCAGAAAGCTGACGTGTCAACACCTTAGACAGGCCACCAATGCCTGCGTGATGCAAAACTGACGTCACAAACCGCCTTAAAATATTCACAAATAATAGGTGGGCCACGTTAAAGCACCGCTGTTGGTGAGTTTAAAAACAACTGTTTCGTACCCACTTGCCTGAGTAGCGGTAACAATCCCACTTTTATCAACAGACTTTTCAACGAGTGGTGGTTTTAAATTTGAGCTCCAAACTGTAATTCAAATTTCAAACTCGACCCCCCGTTAAAACATCTATATAAAGGCATCATGTCCCCCCTTTTCTCTCAGACAATTATTAAATCTCTCCATAATTTGTAAACCCTAAAAAGCTGCTTCTCTCACATTCAAGCTCATGTTGAATGATTCGACTATCAAGTAAACTAATTCTAACCGATCATATCAATAACATAAAATTTATCGGTTTTCTTTTTTTCAGTGAGCCTGAATCTTTTGTCTCTTAATCACAACCAGATTATTTACGTTGAAAAAGGTTCCACTCTGGTAGATTCTTACAATCAAAGGAAAATATTCGTTATACGATTACCAGCGGATGTAGATCGGCAGCGTCAAACTCAAGATGGGTATGTGTGTTTCCTTTTCAAGGCATGTATTCGAGTGTTTAATGCGTGTTAATCTTTTTCAGTTTAGCATGTGTGTTTGATTAATTTGAGTGATGCTTGATTAGTGTTTTTGTCAATATTTGACCGTTAACAGATAGAGGTGTAGCTTTAGGCATTCTAGAGTCGTTCCAGATTGCAATAATGCTTTTACGCCACTACGCTTATCTTTTGAGAAAGTCGTCTGCGTCTACTTCCGTTTTTGTGGTTCCCGTGGTTGTGTTTATCAACAGGTATGTTTG
>JAUTDX010005900.1:0-26024 GCA_030844895.1 Ambrosia x helenae
AGGGGTAGTTGGTTAAATTAAGGGTGCAAAAGTGTAATTATTATTTAAATAAAAAAAATTGAGTAAAGATGGAGGGGCACATGTGTAAGTATTTTTTTTTTTAAAATACATGTTTGTCTTAAAAAAGTAGTTAATATCTGCATTGTGTTTTGTACTCTAATCAATATACTTATAAAACTTGAATTTTAAGAAATCATGGGAAATGTATTATATTAAATTTAGATGATTTCAGTTTGTTTTCGTTTTTTCCTTTATTTCGTTCGGTTATTGCTTAACTTTAACATCTATTTTTTTAAAAAGTTAAAAAACTATAGCAATACTATACTCAAATTAAAGAGAATAAAATGCTCTTTTATACGGTGTAATAATATCAAGAAAATATTATCGTCTGAAAAAGTTATGAACGTTTAAAAATCATGGGGGTAGTTGGTTAAAATAAATGTGCAAAAGTGTAATTACTATTTAAATAAACAGAAAATTGAGTAAAGTTGATGGGACAATAATGTAAATATTGTATAAAATTATAATATAGTATAGATAGATAAGGGGGGGAAACTGTAACTAATAAGGGGTATAAGTGCAAGTTATGTTTGAAAAGACATAAATGCCCTTAAAAAGTAGTTACTACATGCATTATGTGTTGTACTTTAAGCATTTATTGTTGTATTACTTAAAAATTAAGAGGTCCTTGTGAAATGCTTTATAAGATAGTATAGATAGACAACTTCGCCATAAAGATGGAAGTGTTAATGGTCTAAGGTAGGGATTGATTTTTAACTTATTATTTTTTGAACGGTCAATTGGAATTACTTACAGTCTATTGAAGTGTTATTGTGCCATCAGTGTTACCCACGCGATCATATTCTACACCAAGTCACCAATTCAGAAGGAAACTCATAAATATGAGAAAATTCACTTGTGAGATTCAAACCAAGGACCTTATAGTCCCTAAGTCTTATCCCACCGTCAAGATGCCGTTGAGCTATAATGCCTTTGCTATTTTTGACTTATGGTATGTTGATTGAAATCAAAAAGCTGGAAATTGATATTGACTTATGCTCATACTTTTGTGCTATGGATCATGATGGCAATGCAATGTCGGTGTCGTCGATATGCGAAGGAAGTTTGGAGAAATGGAATTATATGATGACGCACGTCACCAACCACACAAACAGCACGTGGGCCGGTGCACTTGATAACGCAATTTGCGAACTGAGTAGATTATTTATTTCACCTTAAGTTTTTATTTGTTTGGATTAAAGGAGGCATATGGGTCGGCTTGAGCACGAGCATGAAGTTTAAATAAGCTTAAGAATGAGCTGATGAGCCAAGCTAGGCTCAGTTAGAAAAGAGTTGGTTTGGCTTAGGTCGGTCTCAAATCGAGTTTTAAGCTAGTTCTTTCTTCGAGCTTTTTTCAAACGAGCTATGAACGAGCCGCAAGCTGCGAGCTTTTTGAATTAGTTATTTTGCTCTTACGAAAAAGTAAAATTTAAGTGAAAAGTACTCCTGTCTTTATGTGGAATACGCAGGATTTATTATTTTTATATCGTTTTATTTGTTTTACTATCAACCACTTCGTCTTTTTTTTTTTTTACATATTACACTTCTAGTTTTGGCTAATTAGTTAAGGCTCATGTCTCTGAGAAGAATACCAAGGTTTAATTTTTGACATGGTTTAAAAGTTTGAATACATCGGGTAGTTTACAAGTAAAGTAGGAGTAACATTCATCGTCGTTAAAAACAACAAACTACTATATTTGTTTATAGTGGTTTATGTTTAATTGTTTAAGGCATATTATTGTAATCACGTAAATAATTAGATAAACCTGTTAAAAATGGTTTTTTAATCAACTACAAAATACTATAATCAACTTAAAGATAATAATGTACTCGTTTTTAGGTGTATATAAAGCAATCTACGACCACACACCAAGGAATTTTGGGGAGAGGGGAGGGGTGCATCTGTACGCGTTCATACGATCCCTAATCCCGACATTGCAAACTTCACATCATCGATAACGAATCTATTAGTGGCTATAAAAATCGTAAATAATCTATGTAATTATAAGTCACTGGTGGAGGTCCCAAATATGAATTAAACTTTGAACGTACATCCTGACTTGCAAGCCATGTTCGCTGTCACTTGGCCTTTTCCTACCGATAGCATTATAGCATTACGTCTCCATATTTATGTGTCTACTTCACACCGCCCATACCCATACCTAGTTTCGCTACACGGCTTCCACCCTATCTATAACTATCATATTCATTATTGATATGACATTTATTTAAATAAATTATATTGGAGATATGTTTGAGATTGTCGACAACTAGTTGAATTCTCCTTCTTGATGCCGCGTGGATTCGGTAACTTTTGTACATGTTCAATTAATGTTTCCGTAGTATCGAAAAAAAAAAAAGTTTAAAACAACAGGTTGCAAGTTACAAAGTTATGTTGTGGTATGTTTCCGTTTGTACGGGTGGTTAAAAGTATTGAAACCAACGCATATCGAAACCAAAAAAATAGAAATGATAACGAGATTGGATCAATGTTGCTCGGGTCGGTATCGGTTTGGTTAAAGGTTATGCGCATTACATTTTAGTTACAAGGTGTAACCCAAAAAGTATAGTCGTGCTATGCTGAAAGGATAGGGATCGGGGTCACCTGGTCAAGTGACACCAAAGTTTTTTATACGTATAGCTTCGAGAGTTGAGCGACTGACCCATAAGTAAGTATTCGAACGATAACCTTGATTAATAATTTACGTGACGGGGATAAAAAAAATCATTATTGGATGGTAATTGCGTCGCTCCTTCATTGAAAATTTGAAATGATTTGCGCGTGTTGGGGCTGGATTCGAAACACTCAACATGTGATATAATGACATGGAATACAATTAGTTGTGTTATAAGTTAGCTGATAATTTATTAAGTTTATAGCTAGCCAATATATAATGACATGGAATACAACAGGAAGCAAATTTTCGATAAAAAGAAAAAAAAACCGTCACCCGTTGCCTTCAAATTGTCATATGGACCAATCATCCGAAAAGCAGGTACTTTAGGGGTGTTGATTGCGTAACTTAATGGTGTTGGATAGATCGGTTATTGTGTTTGAAAGTACATCTGGTAAACTGATCAACTGTTGCCAGTATGGGGTAGAGATATGTTTCTTTGAGGGGAAGTCGAAGATTCAATTCTTTGCAATGGTGGTATTTATAATTATTAGTGTAATCGTAGAGTAGGTGTAACATTTGTCATTCAGAAAAGAAAAAAAATAACTGATCAACTGTATTCAAATTCGGTTTTCTAGTTTCAGGTTCTGTTTTAGATTGGGACAACAAGATTTGTCAGCAAACGCGTATATGAATAAAATCTACCAGTGAAATAACTAAATTGTTAATTGCTTAGAAAATTAATGTCCTTCAGTTGTTAGCTTAGTTTGTAGGCGGACCAAGCTTTCCTTGGGAGACCCGGGCGGGTTCGATCCCCACAGGTGACAATTGAGGGACATAAGGCAATGATGGGTAGAGCTTGACCTTCCCGGTGTAGGGAATTCAAACTTGAGCTGACCCGTTTTCATTCGGCCGTTACTCCAGCGGGTGACAGTAAAACTGAGCCCGTGTGGAGGGCGTACGGTTTTCGGGCGGAAGCCGATAACAGCCCACACTAGCACTAGCGTGGACCCAGTTCAGACAACATAGACTGGGAAGTAAAGGGTCAAGTACTGCATAGGCGGGTATGACAATTTCTAATAAAAAGAAAGTAACATTCCAAGAAAATAGATAAATTAATACAAAGAATGACCACCAAACAAAACAAATAAATACTTTAGTGGACAACTGCACGGTGGACCGTGGACCTATTTTTCTTCTATCCTGAATGAATGGGCTCCAGCCCAATAAGAAGCACGTTGAGATTGAGATGCGGCCCGGATAGAAAGAATAACAAAAACATTAAACAATTGTTCAATTCTCGGCCCACTTTGCAGCAAGAAAAGAATATGTTTTTCTTATTTCTCGTCCTAAATTAGATAATAAACTCTTAAGCCTCTAATTAATTGATTGATTTTGTATAATTCTAATAGGGATTAGTTCTGATTATCATATACATATGCTTGACTTTAAATTGCATTTCTATACCTAGTCTCATACCCATCGGTTACATATTTACTCATGGTTCATCAAGTTTAATATTCCCACATGGATTCCTACTTATGAATTTAAGCGTTGAAAGATTTACCCTAAAAAAATATTTGAAATATCATGCCAATTACAATGTTAACAATTTCTAATTTCAAGTTTTATAGCTAGAAATCTCTATTTATTATTTTTTACATTATATAATATATTAATATATTCGGTTTCGATATGGATAAATAATAGATATGAGAATGGTTTTGTGTAATTGAATAGGTATACCATCTATGTCCCTAACCCTGAAAAATTTTATACACCGAATGTTTGGGGTTTCATTTTTTCAATCAATTCGCATTTTCTACCGTCTAACAACCACTCCAGGCTCCAACCAACATCATCGATTACTCCTTATATGAAGCTAACCCTCAAAATATTTATCGAACTAAAAAATAACTCAACCTTCTAAAATCTAAACACTTGAACATTTTTAATCAAACTCATATCGAACAAAATAAGCATACAATCTTAGTATTTATACTCTCGGACCGAGTCTAGAGGGACAAACTCACATGAGACGTCCAACACTAAGGGGCTGTTTGGTTGATTAAGTGCTGAATCATTAAGAGGTCTGAATGGTTAAGTGCTGAATCATTAAGTTGGACCTCTTAATGGTTAATTTCCTTGTCCCACATTGGTAGGAGAGTCTCATTAAGGTTCAGCCTAGTTCAATGCTTAATGATTCAGCAACATCCCAAATCTTAATGGTTCACCTTAAGCATTACATTCAGAAGCTGAAACAAAGCACTGAATGCTGAATCATTCAGCGCTGAATGGTTCAGAGCCTCATTAAGAGGCTTACCAAACAGCCCCTAAGTTACTAACTCACTATTAGTGGAGGCTGCTTAACTCACCATTAGACTATTTGAAGTGGTTTCTTACTACACCTCATTGTTAAAGTATCACTGTCTTCGTAGCAGTGAGCCTGTAACTAAACCACCCTTTCACAAAGTGTGGTGGTTTTAACTAAACTACCAATTAATCTTTATTTTTTTATTTCTACTAAAATGGGGCCAGGATAATTTGATTAGTTAGATTATCAGTTGGCCACACCTCCAAAGCTTTAATAAACGTTACTATGTTAACAAAGATAGGAGAGGTGAGGCCCTTGCGAACCTCTAGTTCGGATCCATCTTGGTGGCAATGTATCCGTCTTCTACAATCACAGGAAACATGTTGGGAGTCAACGAGCTTTGATGTGTTAGCCATGGCAATGCTACCAAGAGTTTGACAGGTGAGGGTTTGAACCCGCTAGACCAGGTCCGAGGGTGGTATGGATACTCCACACTAACAGATGACACCTGAAGCCAATATAAGTGTGTGACACGATGGTAATGGCCAACGGTGGTGGTGACAAGTGGTGGTCTGATAGACAATAGTAGTGGTGGAGAGATTAACATATTACAGATTATAAAACATTTAAAAGAAGTGATTAAAAACAAGTTCAAACAGAACATAACATCAACAAACAGACATTACACTGTTACTTGCACAATCAAACACTATCACACTCATATATTTTCTTATATATATATTGTAGCATTTGTTCTTAATCAGTCAGTCCAAACAGCCGAGCACGAAATATAATCGACACACACTCTACACTCTCCACAACACCTACCAATTCCGTATCTTAGATCTCTTTCACACACGATTTCAAGCTTTAAGCAAAAGAGATCATTGCTCACACTGCCAATGAAAGAATGTATTAGTATTTACCTTACTTGGGTTATATCATCAATGTTGGTACACTCGCCCTTTTCCCTTCCATTGCATCTTTCTTTCTCCTACACTTTGAACATAACATGGGTCCCGATGATGCTGAGAATATCGTTCCAGTTATATCATCATTTGGCGCCTCGTCTCCTTGACAAACGGCACATCTAAAGATTCCTGAGTTTACAGGTAAATCTTTTCCCAACCTACAATTAATACACAAACATATATATAATAATGCAAAATTTGCGAATAATAAGACGTAGACGTTACAAAATGGTTGAAAGGGCAAAAAAATCCCTTATTGACTTTTTTTTTCGGGTTAAATCTAGTTGCACCATTTTTTAAACAAAGATAACTTTTATATATTTCATTATTATAATAGAAAATCCAAACCTGATTGAGTTGCGAGGTTACACAACTTAACGCGCGTGCGTGATTCAACGTTTTTACGTCTAATTTTTGTTTGGTTTAACAGTATTGCCGCAAAGCGCTTCACCTTTTTTACATAAGATTTCAGATATCGTCAACTTCTTCGCTATAACGTGTGAGTTTACATAGAAGATTTTGTACTTTAAATAAACTTTCGGACTAATGCTTAAAATTTGTGTTTGTTTTAACGGATCTGCCGCAACGTGCAGGTCATGAAATACTAGTTATATATATTTTTTAAATTATACCATAATATAGAAAATTCTTATGTTCAACTTGAGTACAGTATTGCAATATTTTAAAAAAATGATTTCTTAGAAATGCTGATGTACTGCTGATTATAATTGTGCCAATTATATACACATACGGTGTGTAATTATTAACTTATAATTAAGCGGACACATCAAATCCTCGCCTAAAGTACATATGTCGCGTTATGGTGACTTCCTACGCTTGCAAGGAACCTCCTTTTTACAGGAATCGGCCTTTTATAAATATAAATTATAAATAGAATTTTAAAAGTGATAAAGAAGTTGATCCTGAACATACCTTTCAGCAAGCATTGCAGAACCCTCTTCAAATAATTCCTCTACAGTCCCGACAGCTGAAAGCTTATTTGGTCCTTTATTCGTAGAGGTATGAAATCTCTTTCCTGGAATGAGTGAAGTGAGCAGATTTTGTTTCTTTTTGGGAGTTTGAGGTATGGCTGGATACCCATATGGAATGATATCAACAACCACACACGTTGTGTCATCTTTTAGTCCACGTGACCTAAGAGCTTCCTGAAACAATATAAATGCCGTCGGAATAAGAATCTATGATCAGGGTAATAAGTGGATATGGAAAAAAAATATGTATCTTTATTTCGACAACACCTTGACAACAAGCTTAGCAGCAAGGTCTGCAGGCAATCCACGACAAGATTGAGCAGCCATTTCAGACGACAAAGCATCCCAGATACCATCAGACGCTATTATAAGTCTGCCACCTGAACTTGAGAGCTGCATATAGAAGTAATATGTGTCAGTTTTAACTTTTAATAATGTCCAAATCTACACACACACAAAAAAAAAAAAAAAACTTTTTTGCATTAATTGCTACCTTCACTTGCTTAACATGTGGTATTGGAACAATAAACTCCCCAACATCTGTATCACCTATAGATCTCGAGAGGCACAACCCGCCAGGCCAACAACGAAGTGGACCAACCTATAAAACAACAGCCACAGCGCACAGGATCATAAGATTTACAGCTTAAAGTTGACTACTAGTACATAACTTGAAGTCGACTTTTAACATACCCCATTCCCTCCAAAAATATTGAGGCGTCCTACTTCGCCACCACTAGCTGTCACGCGTTCCCTTTCTTCAACGTTCTCTTCAAGCCTATGATCAACTGTCAGCAGTGAGACCACACCTGCTTGTGTGTCTAATATGCATCTTGAATCCCCGACAGAAGCCACAGTTATAGTCCATCCGTCAATCACAACGAAGGTAACAGTTGTACCAGATGTCTCACCTATGATTCATCAAAAACAATTTAATAAGGATACACCTAAACGAATGCCGTAAGCAATAGAGATAATATATAAGATTAAAGACTCAAGTCTATTACCTTTCTGTTGAAACTCTATGTCGGTTTTAACAAACCCTGCGACCAATGCTCGAGGAAGGGCTTGCAGCCATTCTTCCCGTCCACATCCTTGAGGAATCGCGCTCAAAATGTTATTCAACAAATTTTCCTTGGCAAAAATGGCAGCCGATATACCATTATGCCCATCAAATATCTACCAAAAAAAACCAAAACTCAATCATCTTCTAACCAACCAAAGCACCAAACTACAAGTCTACAACAGTTTATAAACATATATAACCAAACTGTTTCCATCCGTACCGCAAAAACTGAGAAAGAAGTCGACGGATTCCCAGGAAACTCTCTGGCAATCAGGCTTGATCAAGAAATAATCCTCCCCTTTCTTCGCAAGCGCCGCTTGTCCATAGCTAACAGTAGGTTCCTCCACATTCCCATGCCTAAGCTCCCGACCAATCAACGTCCCAAGTGGCACAAGCTGCGACGACTTCGCTCTCATCCCGAAACCTTCCTTAACCTTTTCACTCATTTTAACCTATAACCTCCCATCCTAATCCATTTCCAATACCCACATCAGAAACAACTCCAAATCCATCAATCAATCATAATCCAACAACAATAACATTCACAAAACTACAAGTTAAATACCCACATAAATCTTGATTAAAAAAGCCCCAAATTTACTAAACTTATTAAATGTTAATGTAAATTAATGTAAACAATACCATGTTTCTCTTTGATATGTATAATAATTTGCATTCAACAAGATTTTAAGTTACCCATTTGAATAAAAACAAATAATTTAACAATCAGCAACAAAAACAACACTCATAAAACTAAAAACCATACAAATCTTGACATAAAAAAGCCCTAAAAATTCACTAAATTCAGTAAATATTAATGTAGATTTCCATTTAACAAGATTTTAAAATACCCATTTGAATAAAGACAAGAAATTTAACAATAAATTATAAAAAAGATCTACAGAAGCATCAAAGCTGTGAAATGCAGGTACAAATCAAACAAATTTATAAAAAATAATAATAATAATAAAAGAGAAAGTTGGTAACTTACAGTGAGGACATTGAAGAGGGTAGAATCAGATCTAAATGAAACTAAAGAAAGATTTAAGAAAATTGAAAAGAATTTGAAGGGGTTGAAGAAGAAGTGAATGGGATTTGTAGAGAGAGAGAGAGAGAGATGTTTTGGGAGAGAAGAGATAGGAGAGAGAAACGCGGGGATGAGATGGGTTGGGATGGGTTAGGGGCAAATATGTTGTGTCTTGATGATAATGACATGCCACTCTTTTTATTGTCAATTGTCCCACAGTTTTATGTACCTTTGTAATCCACTAAAGCTACCTTTTTTTTATATATGTAAATTTGTTGTTTGGTTTGGAATATTGTAGTTTATAAAGTTATTATAAGGATTTAAAAAGTATTGAAAACAATATTTAATAATTAAAAAAGTCATTTTTTTTCTCATTTTTATCAAGTTATTAGAACAATTGAAAAAAAAAATTAACAAAGTTTTGGATTTTAAAAGGGTAGGGGAAGTAATGGATGGGAAAGGAATGGGAGGGTGTGATTGTGGTGTGTAAAATAGGTGTGGTTGCGGGAAAGGGAAGTATGGTAGTTAAATTAGTTTTGAAGATTTAAAGTAGCTTTTTTTTAGTTTTAGAACTTTTTAAACGAAGGTGTGTCACATTTCGTTAGTGCTACATTTTACATAGATGGTGATAAGAAAATTTGAAAAGTATACTAGCTGAACTTTAAAATGTGTTTTAACTTCTGAATTATTTACTATGATATATCTATCTCCTTACCTCGCTTACACTTGTATTATATTGGAGCGTCTCCAATGAGGAATTCATTGGTGCATGTGGCCTTCGTGATGCCAATATGGAGCAAATAGGGAGCAAGGCATGTATGGCCAAGGCCAGACATGGATGGAGATTGTGAGAAAGCGAGGCTAGGGGATAAGAAAGAGGAGTGCATTCGTGAGGTGACTTGCAGGGAGCTAGATATATATGGAGAGATAAGGGAGGGGATCATACGTGCCCATCTTTCATTGGAGATGTTCTATCCCCCCCCCCCCCCCACTTATCTTGGATTGTTGTCCCTTGGAGTCTTGGACCTTGCTTGCTATCAGGGGTGCTTGCCCCAGAATCCCACTATAGTGAATTTCACCCCCTTGAACTACCAAGGTGCATTAGGATTATAAAGTAGAATAGTCTTAATCAAGTGTGCACCTCGTAACATGATCAATGTATATTATATTTTCTCATGTACTCTTAAATGAATCCTAATTACCCAAAATTTCTCATTTTTTGTCAAGTTGTTAAAAAGAATTATAACAAGGTTTTATATTTTAAACAAAGAAGGGAAATTAATGGATGAGAGATGAATGGGAGGGTGTAATTGTGGTGCGTAAAATAGTGTTGTTGTGGTCGTGTGAGGGGAAAAAGGGAAGTATGGTGGTTGATTTAGCCTTTAAAGATTAAAAGTACTCCGTAGTTTTTTTTTATTAAAGTTTTAGAAATTTTTAAATGAAAATGTTAATGAAAGGCATATCACATTTTGTTTTAGTGTTTCATTTTACATAGATACTGGTAAAGAAATTTAAAAAGTATACTGTCTAACTTAGTTTTAACTTTTAAATTGACTATCATGATTTATCTATCTCCTCTCCTACACTTACATCTTACTGGAGTGTCTCCAATAAGGAATTAGTTGGTGTATGTGGCCCTCATAACACTAATGTGGAACATGTATGGAGCAAGTAATGTGTGGCCAAGGCCAAGTAGTCAAGCACGAATGGAGACTATGAGAGAGCGAGATGAGGGGAGAAGAGAAAGAGGGTTGCATTCGTGAGGTGGCTTGCATATAGAGAGATATACAGAGAGATAAGGGAAGGGATCATATGTGCCCCTCTTTCATTGGAGACTCTCTCTGTCTGTCTGTCTGTCTCTCCTCCCTCCCTCCCTCCTTAGACCTCAGTCACCTGGGTTGATGCCTCTTGGAGTGTTGGACCTTGCTATTAGGAGTGCTTGCCCTGAAATCCCACTGTTTAGTGCCCCCCCCCCCCTTTAAAACTATTAAGGTTCATTAGAAATATAAAATAGAATAGTCTTGATCAAGTGTGCACAACATCTCGTAACTTAAATATATATAAAATTTTCTCATTTAGTCTTGGATGAAGCTTAATTACTCAAAATGTATAGATGACACCAAAATCACAAATAGAGAGTAAATTATAAAATATATTATTATTTTTTTCTAATGATGTTTATTTATCTAGTACTGGATTGAAAATTGAGACAAGATTGGCATGACATGGTTCAAACAGGGATACAAGTCCCAAAGTGGATTATATTGGATTATGAATTATCAAGTGGTTAAATTGGGGTGTATTTACCTAAGTGGTCATTAGAGGAGAATAAATCTTTTCATGGTCAAAATTGGATGATAAATCATCAATTAGTTAAAGCAGGATAAAGTTTCTTAAGTGGTCAAAAATGGTTATTAATCCTTAGTTTATTAAGTTGGCATGTAGAT
Source organism: Ambrosia x helenae (assembly GCA_030844895.1). NCBI lineage: Eukaryota > Viridiplantae > Streptophyta > Magnoliopsida > Asterales > Asteraceae > Ambrosia > Ambrosia x helenae. The sequence goes on from JAUTDX010005900.1 coordinate 11,493, forward strand.
TTTTGTTTTAGTGTGATATTATCGTTTATGATATTGAATGTTATATATTAATGGAACATGTTGAGGTAAATAATTTTCTCAAAGTAATTATATTGTTATATTAAAATTCTAAGGGATTATGGATCGTGGTGTCCGAATAGAATTGTATGCTTACGACCTTCATCAAAAGGCTATGGTGGACATACAAGTTTTTACCTGCCCTATGATAAACGTACATTGAAAAGAGATTATATGGGCACAATAAGGCTACGTACAATGCCATCACCATAAGCCCCCTAAAGCAGGTTTCCCATAACTTAAGTTTAAATTGACTTTTTACACTATTTTTAGTATTTTTTGTCTTAAACTCGTATACTTACATAACATTATTTGCTAACGTTAGTGCGTTGTATAACTTAAATGAAGGACCTTTCCGATATCAAAGTTGAAGAATTTGCCCCGAATTTTTACGTGGCGTTGTAAACATCATGTAAATGACTTAGTGTATTGTTACGTAACGCTTTGAATTAATGTTCTAGTTATTGATATTTTTTACATGTCTAACAAGACTATGAGATATTGTAAACTCATGAGGATACTAAAGAGACATTCATAGATCATAGCAAAACATCGTGGGATGTCGTAAATAACATAAGAAGAGAGTTTTTAAAATAATTTGATTGATTACAAGGCTATGTGGTATGGAAGATGGAGTGATATGATGATGACATGAAGAATGGTGGTGGTGAAGTGGGGCGTGACCGTACCTTCCAGCCTAAGTATCACCTTTATAATAGAAAATACATTGGAATTTGAATAAATGAGTGATGAAGGAACGAGAGGATGAGAATTGATAGTGAATGAGACATAAATCGTATTCTCATTACATTACAACTAAAAGATAAGTATGGACACTCAAAGAATGAGAAGAAAAGATAAGCATAAAAACTCAAATAATGGACTTGTTGGTTTTTTTTTAATAAAAATATGTTTGGTAAGGGGCTTAAATCTTATTTGGTAAAAAAAAAAACTTTTGAGGAAATTTTGTTTGTTTGGGCTTGTAAGTTTTGAGTTTTTTTTTTTATTTTTTTTAATTTTAAAATATATGTTCTTCTAAAAATCACCTTAGCTATCTTTGAAGGAGAGTCTTTTTGTAGTAGAATCGAGTCAAAGAAGTTTATGTGAGTGAAGGGAAGAGAGAGAGGGGACAAAGAGGTAAAAGAAAGTGTCTTGGGGTGTTTTTAAGGCTGAACGGTGTGGTCAGGGAGGATGAGCCTCCACGTAGGTAAATGTGTCAGTGGGGGAGGGTGTTGATGATGATGCCGTGCCTGGGGGCGGTGTTAATGATGATGTCATGCCTCATGAATGGTTAGAAATGGTCATATGGTGAGGTGGAGGATCAGCAAGGACGGCAATGAGATGCCGTTCATGATGATGATGGGCCGGGGGGCGGTGTTGCCGCCCCTGGCTAGAGCATGTTCTCCTATGTTGCACCCCACACCGTTCGGTCTAAGGTTGTAAAAGATACATACTGGTAGTTGTGCTAAACTGCTAATGTGGACTAGTTTTCTACTATGGTCGTTTTGATATTGTGGGTGTAATAACTTCTATACATTTTACAAAAAATATTTAGCTTTAGATAAATCAAAGCTTCTATACATAAGAGAGAAGAGATGCAGTTTTAGATGAATCAAATTACTCAAAACACCTTAGTTGTTTATGTTTACTATTAGTTGTGGTTTTATCTATGTGTCATCTAGTATCATTTTATATTTTCAAGTTACATAATTTACAACTAATTTTTCAATCAAGTTAACATAAATAAAAACTCTAATTTTTGGTTTTCAACTCCAACATAGTTTACCAAGCATGCACATAATTATTCAACAGATATGGATTCCATGATGGTAAAGACACATATATGGATTGAATGATGGTAATACTTGTGTAATAAACGCACATATATTGATTGCAATGATGGTAATATTGTTTCTAACGGACACATATCAAAATGGTTGGTAAAAAACTCGGATAAATTAAATTTGTTTAATAAACGCACATATATGGACTGCATGGAGGATTATAAAGGACATATAAACGCACACACATTTAATTTTTTAATGTGTTTGCAGCCATCTAACTACTACAGAGAAGCAATTTGTTGGGCACATATGCACGAGAAGTTTAAAAGAAATTTTATGGATATCATGAGGAAAACGCATTTCAATCTTACATATAAACGCACATGTAACCACTATACAATGACGCACGCATGTAAAAAAAAAACGCACGTATTCATAAACAAAATACCATACACTGATTTGCATAAACTGTAGCCTATAAACGCACGAGAGATTTAATAAAACCGCATTCATATTCGTATATCAACGCATTATGCTGTATTCATAAACAGAAAACAGAGTAACAGACCGATCATGTCGATAAACTGTTCAATTGATTATCAATTTTTGAAAAAAAATAATTGATCGACAAGTATTCTAGTGTTGAGATGTTAGGAATGTGAAAAAATAGCATAATTAGTTACGAAAATTTGAATTTGGATAGACATAATAACAGGGATTATTATCTTTGGCACAAATAGAACGTGATTACAGTGATGGGTTAATTGTCTATAATACCCTTCTGTTGAATTAACAAGCGTTTGTAAGTTATAACTGTCTAATCCACGTGTCAATCACAAATTCCTTCTTATGCTTTGTATGTTAAGGTACTTTATACCGAAAAATATCTTTTTAACTTAAACTTTATATTTATATGTAATTAAAGTAAGGCGAATCATGTAGAATGTGTGTGTCAATATCAAAGCATTAAGTACAATAAAGTTTTAAAAACCAGTTTTTATATCATATCTGGTTAGGCATTTCAACCAGTTGTAACAAGCAGTTTAACCGAGTTGACCAACGGTTCAACCGGTAATACTGATCCATTTGAACCGATTTTAAAACATTGCATAACACTCTCATATTATTGTTTTTAATTTATAACAAAATAATAATAATAATAATAATAATAATAATAATAATAACTTAAAAAAATTAAGAGTTCGTAAAATCAAAGTGGGTTTTATTTCTTGAAAACCACTTATACTTTTTTTAATTCGCTACTACAAATAACTTGCTGTGGCAAAAACCTTAGTTTTGCTATAAATTTTTTATGAATTTAATCCATAGCTAATTATTTCACCACTAATCCTTTTTGGTAAAAATACACGGTGTGGTAGTGTCAAAAAGGGCTGCGAAGACTTTTTATGTAAGGCCATTATACCATGGTCAGCGTGATACAGGACGTGGGGCAATTTTTATGGGGTTTTCCACCAGTATGGGGCAAGTGGTGGAGCTGTCATGGCAACTTGTGATTGGTTGTTGAAAATGAGCCATTATCTTTAAAAATAACGAGATTTTACCCCGCGCGTGTTGCGGCGCGGTAAGCAGCCTTTGCGGGTTTGAAATGTACATTACTTAAGCATTCTCATTTGCATTTATGTATCTAAGAGCTCTAGTTTATGCTGCTAGTCAAAACATATTCCAATCAACTGAAAGAAAGGTGGCTAAACAAACGACAATAACCAAATATTTAGAATCCTTCTTTGTTCAGCGCATCATTTGTTTCTTTGGCTGTGTTTTCCTCGTATTTCTTGTTACAAACATCTTCATGTGTTAGTGTTGCTGCAGAAGATACTACTCGATGGATTACTGAGATTTACTACAAGAATTCATCATCAATTCCATGCACACAACTCTTGTTTCTAGTGTCGCGGAACTTGGTTCGATGTTACTTCAAGGTTCCTCATTGTAACTGTATAAAACATGGCACTAAGTAAAAAAAAAAAGTTAAATTTTTTCTATAAAGAATAAATTAGGAGCTTGAGACACTGGAACAACAGCCATACGACCATGAAATAAAGGAAGATAAATAGTCAAATGTACCTCATTAATGTCGCATTGCTTTTCAGCTTCAAAGTAAATAAAAACTTCAGTCAATTTTCTGCATATTTAACAAAATCAATACCTGGTTTATGACATTTTTCCATTAGTCTATCCGTTTTAAAATTAATGTAAGATAAATACCATTTAAGAACAGAAACACTAAAGAAGATTATAAATAAAACTAACATTTTATTCTTCAACTTTAAGCACTTGAGGCATGTCAAAAGATGCGTTTTGACTCATTGATATGCGATGGTTGAAGTTGAAATTGGATCTGAATAGAAAGCAACAATCTTTAGGCTTTTTTTAGGTTTCTTCATGGTTGAGGCTGATATTAAATTTAGGTACAAAATTTTAAATTCCTTTGACTGTGTAGTTGATTATATATTCGTAGTAAGCTCGGCACACAATTTGAGAAAAATATATACTTTACTTTTGGGAAGCAAGGGATGGTCCAAAATCTTATGGCAAACATTTCATGTGTCGCAAAAAGGTGTGGAAAACCGGATTTTGATGAAAAGAAGGACATAAAGCATAAATCAGAAGCCAAATTACCTGAGATCATTTATGTTGATGGTGATGATCAAGAGAAAACGTATTGCTGATGTTGATGGTCTAGAGTTCATCTCTTCAAGTGAAAGAAGACGGGCTCCAAAGAAAACCAAAAGAGGGCATGATGGTGAGTTAGTGAAAATGTCCCCGATTTTCACCAACTCATCATCATGCTCCCTTTTGGTCATCTTTGGAGCACGCGTTCTTCCACTTGAATAGACGAATTGTAGACCATCGACAACAGTAATGCATTCTCTGTTTATCATCATTATTAGCATCAATGAGCTCGGCACCCTACGAAAAAGAAAGAGTTGTATGTGATGAGAGGCTTCATTCTCTGTTTGGAAAGAAATCAATTCCTCGAATTAAAATTCAAGGCAGTTTTGTCTTGAATTTTAATTCGATGAATTCATTTCTTCCCAAACAGAGAATGAAAACTCTCATCACTCACAATTCTTTTCTTTTTTGTAGGATGATTATGTAACACCCCAACCGATGGCGGAAACATCGAGGTGTCACGTAGTGATGATTGTTCAATAGCTCATGGTACAAAATGGAAGTTGAATATTACTAAAAAATTTACAATATAAAATTTAATACATAAACTTGATTTACGTAAACTAGGTCCAAAGCTCTTATGTGATCCAAGACTTGTACAACTTCCAATAGCAAGTAAAACCTGAAACATGTTGAGTTGGAAAGATGGGGGGTCAACTATAAGTAGTTGGTGAGAATACATAGGTTTCGCATATAGTTGAAAACAATATGTTGTATAGTAATCATAGTTGAAGTATAATAATGAGTAATGATAGAATATGAGTCCAACATGTAACAATGCGTCTTTTGTACAACCAAACCTTGTGTCGACTGAGACCTAACTCGCAAGTTAGTAAAAGTGTAACTGTTATCGATCATCCCTGAATTTATGCGGGGGGATGGGTTTGTCAGACCTATAGCGCTATAATCTAAATAGGCGGCTTGATCAATGTTAATGATTGTACTGTGTCTTTTTGTTACATGCAAATGATAGGATGAGTAAATGGTAGTGTAATTAAATCACAAGTTTCAACAATGTAAGAATGAGTAAATGATAGTGTATAAAACGTTTAAACATGTTTCACCCCAAAATGTAAAACAGAAAAAAGGGCTACGTAAACTCACCTAGCAAAGTATCAAGTCCTTTGTAATGGAATAAGTGTGGTCCAAACGTTGCCAAGTATTACCCTATGTTTTAAGGCAATAAATAAGTCTAAGTTTTTTTTTTTTCTAGTCTACAAGTATTTCTAGGGTTCCTAATTTGGGGATAGGCAATTGTTTAATTGTTAATTAGATAAATTGTTAATAAAAGAAATTGGAAAAATAAATAAATAAAAGACTTTTTGTAAGATTTTGATTATAATATTTTAGGTATGAAAATAATTTTTATAAAATTATTTTCTTAATAATCGAATATATCGTGTATTTATAATTATTTGTCAAAATATAGTATTAATGTCTTAAAATATTAAAATTAATAAAGTTTCAAATTAAAATTTATATTTCTGTTCTAAATGAACAAAAATAATTTATGTAAAAATTTGCTGTAAAAATAGTGAATAATGAATTTATTATGAATTATTTATGATTAAAATGGTAAAAATTAATTAAAAATAATGAATAAACGTTTATCTGAAATAAAAATTTATCTCTGAAATATTTATTGATTCATAAGTTCAAAATAATTTTTGTGGGATTTTATAAAATTGTTTAGCTATTTTTATAAAATTTTCAATTTATAATTGAATAAATTTGAAATATATTTTATATATATTAAATAAATGATTTTTGAAAAACTAAAAATTGTATAATAAACTTCATCATTAGAATAACATAAAATAATTTTTATAGAATTTATAAACCACGTTTGGTATTTAAAAGATAATATCATAAATATACAAAGAAAAGGATTAAAAAAAAATATGTGTGGGATGTGGGAATCGAACCCGAGTCAGTGGCCTGTCTGAAGTTTAATCACAAGCCCAGTTTTCTAAATTGTATTCAATATCCAATTATAAGCCGATTAATTATGGGGTTATTACTGAGGGAGGGCCGATTAACAAAAACAAAGCAAGAATCGTTACTTACAATGTGTTTATAATTATGAACGAAGCGGTCAAGAACACACGCCAAAAGGCAATCGCACAGGACTTAGCAGTGTGTTAAAATAGAAATTGAATGTGGGAAACTGTTTTTCGGTGTTATTAGGCTCTAAATGAGGGTCCTATTTATACTAATTCTAACGGATTGAACGATTTTAAATTTGAATGTGCGATCTATAGCGTAATTACAGGACTTATGGTTCGTTTTTATTGTAATTGTTGTGAGGATATGGCCGAATAAGCTGCTAACTAACTCCCTTAAGCTTGTTATCAGGAAATTCGTAGGATTCAAACTCAATTGAATGGATTTGATATGGGTGTTGACTTTCCAAAGTCAACTGATAAGATCATAATGTGAACTTAAGTTTATATCGGACTGTGTTTAGAGCACAAATTAGTCATGGCTCAGTTGGCTGTTAGGTGGTTTGGCCTTGTGCTGGACGCGGGTTCGAGTCCCGGTCCACATATTTTATTTTTTAGAGCATTTCCCATATTAAAACTATATTATTTTGTATATATATATGATTATATAAGTCCGAAATTGATACGAAAATATTTTTAAAACGTACAAAACGTCGGGAATCCATTGATTTTATTAAATAACTATCAGTTTAAGGTGTTTAAAACGTATATTGATTAAAACCAACACATTTTTATATAAAAAAATTATGGAAATTATGCAATGTTACAGATTATGCTTGAACGCTTTCTTTTTAGCAAAACCTGCCAGTGTATTCCTTTTTGTGACATATGAAATGTCTACAATGAGATTTTGGACATTCCATTGTTTTTGAAAAGTAAAATATTTGTTTTTTTTTAAAATTGTTAAATAAGCTTAATATGAATATATAACATATACAGTCTACAGTTGATAAGGAATTTGAAGATTTTGTACGTAGATCTAATTTCAACTTCAACCATTAAGAAAATATAAAAAAAGCCTAAAGATTGGTGCTTTCAAATTGAATAACATACCTAAAGTTGGTGAAATGGATTTGATAGCTGCCTCGCGTGGCTGATAGCCCCAACAATTTCCACATCCTTGAGGTTGCCTTTCCGCAAATGCTTTTTAACCTTCAATGTCGCCTTATTCAGAAGACTGTTGAAGCGCCAAATCTTTAACGTGCTAGGAATTTCGTATGTACATAAAATGTTTACGTAAATCTATCCTGCGTCCCCTTTCTGTGTTTCTTCTATCGTAAGTTTAATGATCATAGCTTGGTTCAGAGTTCTGAGAACCATGGCTGCAAAGCGGTTTGCATGCCATTGTAATCAGAAATCATATGTTACTCATCATGACCAAGCGAAAAACTGTAAAAAAAACTACAATAAATCATGCTTTGAACAGGCATATTATATAAGAAGAGTAAAGATCAAATACATATAGTTTTTTTGTAAGAACTGTGAGAATCAAAGGGGGTAAAAAAATTTTTTTTTTTTTTTAGAATTTTTTTTTCCCATGTGCTTAAACATTCTTTCTAGATGAATAATACAAAAAAAAATTTTAAAAAAAAAATTTTTTTAGTGTAATTACGTCATTAAGGTAAATACATTAGTTTACACTAGAGTAATTATGTAATTACTCTACACGTAATTACTCTACACCAAATTTTTTTTATTTTATTTTTTTTTTAGTTTTCAATACTATAATACATGTTTAACAATATGGGGAGAAAAAAATTTTAAAAAAAAAAATTAAAAAAAAATACCCTCCTTTGATTCTCATAGTTCTTACCAAAAAAGCTATTTGTACCGGATCTTTCCTCTATATAAGAATATGAAAAAGTCTAACAATGCAGAACTATCGTATAAGAAATGCATAGTAAGCATAGATAACACAATAACATTTTATGATCTTTGGTTGTCTCAAGATATAGGATTTGGTGAACTAGATAATGAAGCATACTTAGGGCCTAGTAGTTATTTGTTGATGCCTAAGTCTTGATTCTTTGTCCTAGCGATTCTTACAAGTGAAATTGCAAATCTATCATAATAACTCTTGAATCCTAAGTTACTTGCATATCCGAACACGGGAGTGATTGTTAATTAGATTTTATTGTTGTTTTCATTACTTGATAATTTCAACATCCCTCCAAAACCAACAAAAAGAGAAAACTAGCAAGAACTTCATAATACAACACTACATCTTCATAAGTAACTAGACAAACAACTAGTGTGACGCTAACCACATGCTCCTTGGATTCGATACCCTACTTACCCTAGCTATCTAGGTTATTTAGGTTTTGCATGACCCGTGATGACCGAGGTCATCAAATGGCGCCTTGTCGTGGAGCTAGTGCGCTTAGTATTGCATTGCTTGTTTGTGTGTGTATATTTAGTTGTTTTAAAATTAAAAAAAATCGTATTTCTATTTTTTTTTATTTTAATTTCACTTTGGTAGTTGAGTTGTTTGTGCAGACGCAACATTGCAAACACTTAACTTCACCATGAATTGGGTAAATGACGACCCATGTGAATGTTGTGGGAGCAGAGAGCATTACTTACAAGATTGTCTAGTGTTCCATGAAAGAGTCCAAGAAAACAAGGAACGTGCATTGTACAACAACATCTGTAATATGAATTCCTATTATAGTGGAAGTTTTACTCACGGGACTAAAGAATACCAAATGTCTCCACCACCGGAAGATTATTCCTGTTTTTATTGCGGGAAAGCTCACATAAATGAAGATTGCACAGTATTTTGGAGTAATCCAGAGTACTGGAAAGAAAAGTTGAAGTTTGGTTATAGGGCAAGGCCTCGTCAAGAAAACTATCAACCACAAGTCAAATACAATAACTACTCAAATGGGGAAGAACCTCAAGAGTCGATGAACTCTAAGCTTGAAGTAATTATGGCTCTCGTGAGAGAAGAAAGAAAAGCTGCTAAGCGAAGGGCTCAAGCGCATGATGCCTTGGTTGAATAGGTTCGTACATTAACTGAGGAATGGGCCCAATTAAAATGTAAGCAAAATGAGTTGAATAATGAGGTTGTAGTTAATATTGAAGTAAATGAAAATCTTACAAGTCTTCCCATGCATGAAAATGAATGTTTAAATCTAAATGAAGACTTAACATTTAAAAAACAAAAACAGAAAACGAAGCAATTTTAATACTTCCCGTTCCTCCTATTATGTCAAAAATTACGAATGAAACTATGGAGGAACTAACAAAAACAAAAGATCGGAGGGTGGAAACAAAAGACATTTGGCAATATGTTGCTAAACGACTCCATAACAACAAGAAGGGCCCAATTCTCATGCCAATCTTTAAACATCTATGGAATTGGCATGTAAACTACCGAGCATACAATGGAAACTTAGACCACCTTGAAAGTCAAAATGGGTACGGTCCGGCTAAAGACCCTTAAATTTAGCGCTCTCGGGAGGCACCCCGAGTATGTATATATTATTTTGTGTATTGTGTGTTTGGTGTGTTTGTTTTGTTTAGATCACTTCACCCGTACTCAATATCCATTTGGGCTAAGATGACTACCACTTTTGGGCTTGCGAATGAAATGCTATACAACCAAAGTGGAATTTTGGAAACGCGGCTTCGAGACATCATCATATCAAAGGGAGTCATTCTTGTCCTTATGTTTGCTTTTTCTTTTCTTTTTGTGTGTTTCCTTTCCCATTTCTACATTGAGGACAATTTTGGTGTGTTTAAAATTTTTATAAAAAAATAAGTCTTGGAAAAAAAAATTAACACGAAAAACAAACATTTAAAATTTTTCCCATCGATTCTAGATTGTTTTTAATATAGATTCTTAATCATGGTTTAATTAGTGATAAGTAATATGAACCGTTTTCAACAAGTATTTTTAAGAAAATAATTAGAATTACATGATTAAGTTAAGCAAGCTAGTGAAAACAATTATGTGCACACATCGGTAACCATATTTACTACCTTTGGTGAGATTTTGAGCCTACTTACATTTGAGTACATATATACATATTTCATTTGTTGAGTGTAGGCCACCGATTCTTTGTTACAAAATGTGTGTAATTTGATACATGCTAAGTAAATATGCACTACATGATAAAGGCAACTTAGGACATCCTTTTCCTTTACACCATTTATGTGTTAAAGCCGTGTACCCAAAATAATCACCATTAGTCGCCACGTTGAGTCTAAACATTTCGTTTGCTAAAACCTTATATGTCACCCAAAACAAACCCAACAACAATTTTTCCAAACTCCTGCTAGATCCAAAGTGTGAATATTTATGTATTATATTGTTATGTGTTTGATTCATGAAAAAAAGAAAAGAAAAGAAAAAGAGAAAAATGAAAGAAAAATAAAAAAATCTTATATATGCGTTGTATTGTATTGTAAGTGGAGTTCGATCGACATGTTATATTGTGGAAATAAGGATCATAAGCGAGTTGGTTTCACCTCAGTTTTTTATTTTAGCTATTGTTACCAACATTTTCCTACCTTTAACTAAAACCCAAAACCATAAGTCCTTTCATATATGTGCATTTTTTATGAAGTTTGATTGTTATACAAGTTTATATTAATAAGTTTCAGTTTTGGTCTTTTAGTGATTAATACCAGCACATCTCTTGCTAGTCCAGATATTATACCGAGAGGAGTGAACATTGCGAGGGGTGTGTTGCACATTTCCCCGTTGTGCTACCCCGCACATTCATGATTTCCCTGGGACTTTAACAAATCATATAGTAACCATAAAGACGACCATTAGTATGACATAATTCTCATGAATACGAGTACGGAGCATGTTTCTCCCCCAAAAGTTAAACTAGTACAAGTGGGGTTGTGAAACTCACCTTAGGTTATGTTTCTTGAAAACAGTTAAACTGATGCTATGATAGTCCCTAATACTGGCGACCTATCATAAGATGTATATAAGTATCCGGACTAATAACTCGTAGGTTAACTAGTCCCGAATGTCCAGACCATAACCAAATACGTTGAAAACATGTTTGAACATTAATCTGACACACAAGACAAGACCCGACATCTCATTGGTGACCCGAGCATCCCCGTGTTAGCCAAATACAAGTAACCATAATAATCACATGTAAACGTGCACTTAATACGCATAACAACTCACTAAGTCTAGCATAGAGTTCACATACTGCATATAAGAGTCCGAACACGTGTTATAAGGTTTCTAGACATGTCACGGGTCCACAATATTTCCTAGGTGTCAAATCATGTTTTGGGGTCCAAAAATACACTTACAGCAGCAAAACACATGACTAGGCATCAAAACACACGACTAGGCATCAAACTGGCAACTAGCAATGCTAGTAGCCCCCTGTAGGGGCAACTAGGACTAATCAGAGGTGACTAGCTAGCTAGTCGCCCCCTGCTGCATGTGACTAGCTAGGCTAGTCTCCCTTGGCAACTGTGGTGCCTCTTTTCGCGCGTTTAACCTCCAAATCAGATCCGAAACATGTAAAAAACACCCAACATCAATCCATAATCATCAAGAAACTTATCCTAAATGAAAACCCTCAGTTTATCATCAGTCTAACACCCTAATTACAAGCATTTCCCAAAATGGAATAATATTATGAAAACATCACATCATTACATGCATAACTTAGCCTAAATGGCAAATAATAAGATTTCATCACATAATCACATTGCAAATCATCATCATACTGTTACTACATCATTCTAGCATAAACCCTAACAACATTCAATCCTCAAATCATCACATAACATCCTAAATCCTTCTAATGCCCTCAAACAAGTCAAAACTCATATTATCTATAAAACACATCAAACAACCTTCATAATCTGAGATGATCATCCTAACAACTCATTCATATCAACAAAGCATCAAATACATAAGAATATCTATTGTTTAGATCATCAAAAACCATTTCAAACTTGTATTTTTATCAAAAACTAATGTAGATGTTAAGATATAGATTAGAATATGTTTTTCCAGGTCTTCAAAGGTTTTCAAGGATGAAAACTTATAAAAAATCAGGCCTGGACCTTTGGGGTTCAAAATAATAACTTAACAAGAGCTTAGGATGAAAAACACACCTTAGATCTTACTTAGAAATGATGTTTTAAGCGTGGAAATAGTAGATTTAGGGGAAAAACGGGTTTCAGAAGTTAAGGAGGGTGTGGGAGAGGTTTGGGGCAAGTTAGGGTTGCACAAATGATGTTTAGCAAGTCAAATATGGTATTTATAGCTGCTGCTAGTCGTCTGCCACTCAGGGGGCGACTAGCTTTGGTAACAGGCGACTAACATGCTATCTAACATGTTGATGCACACTACTAGGAAGCTATCTAACATGTTGATGCACACTACTAGCAAGCTATCCAACATGCTGATACACACTACTAGCAAGCTATCTAACATGTTGATGCACACTACTAGCAAGCTATCTAACATGTTGATGCACACTACTACCAAGCTATCTAACATGTTGATGCACACTACTAGCAAGCTATCTAGCATGTTGATACTTCATTTCACATATACACATATCGGCACGTTATACACAGATCGTAAAACATTTATTACCCAATAACTAACACATTTACGTTAATTCACCAATTGCCGAGACTCGAGACTCGTGTGTATCCATTAAATCCGGCGATCATACAAATCACCAATCCTTGTACACATGGTTATGGACCGACCCCCGATGATCCCTTGGACCATCTTAACGATTCCTGATGATTCCCCGAACCATCATAACAACCCCCGATGATTCCCCGAACCATCGAAACGACTCAACTGGCCCAGTTAAGTATAATGTATGCATGACTTGCTAAGGCAGACTTACTAGTGTGACAAAAGTTACTAACCTGAGTTTGTCGGGTGTCACATACAACCTTTGAAACATAACATTAATAAACTTCTCATAATTAAATAAATTATTTGATGACCGTTAGATTACTTAATTCACTACATTAATATTATCTTATTAATAAACTTTAAAATTAAGATTTAAATTTGAATTTACTATTTATACTTTTATAACCTAAATAATACTTAAGTATATACTTTCTAATATAATAATAATAATAATAATATATATAATAATAATAATAATAATAATAATAATAATAAATAATAATAATAATAATGGTGGTGGTGGTGGTACCCAAATATAATCAGTGTTAAGTTGAGTTAGATTGTGTTCTCTAAAGAGACTTAGTGAGACTCACCACCTTGTGCGGGCTAATCAACTAGTTCTTGTCAAATAAGAAAAATTTTAATTCTAGATTGTTTTTTAATTCTTTATTATTTAATTAACCAAATAATTTTTGTGTTGTTGAATTTAATATTCGAATTACTTATCACACACTAGCTTTTATCTCGGGAGCGTCCCGGGGTTGAAAAATATAACCATTCTAACAATACTAATAGTAATAATTATTACTCTTGTAATTAAATAAATAAAAAAATAACCTTGCTATAAGGTGACACCATGTGTTGCATTGTTGCGCGATTCTTTCTCTTAGCTTCTCTTGATGAAGTATACCTACCCATCTTTAGAAGAGTAAAATTCCAATGATAGCATGGCGATTGAGATGAATTTCAACATCGTAGATAAGAACCCGGTTTAAAAGAAAAAACATGATTAATGAATAACCTGAACACTTTGTGTTTTTTTTCCTGTATAAATGAAACCCCACAAAAAATAGTCGTTTTTTTCTTCGTTTTTTTATATAGCATTATGGTACTCATTGGAAAGATAATAAAACACTCGTTAATTTGGTGTAAATTTTTTTCTTTAAAAAATCTCGTATATAAAAGATATTAACGTTTAAAAATTATGGGAGGGAAACATGAGATAGAAAAATTTAAATTTGTTTTTTAAATTCTTTTTTCCTAAAATAACTCAATCCTTTTTTGTTATTGGTCACATGTGATCCTACATGGCACTCTCAAAGAGAGAATGCATGTATGCATGCTA
>JAUTDX010005901.1:0-25054 GCA_030844895.1 Ambrosia x helenae
GGGCAACACGTAGGTGTGGAAAAGGACACATGCTGTTGTATAAGTTAATATCCCTTAAACCGTAAAAAAAACACTTCATGATTCGAACCCGGGCAGAAGCTAGTACAACAAACCAACCTAGCCCACCAGACCACAAACGAAGATCTTAAGGAAAAACAAAACAACAATTATTAATACCAAAACTAATAGTGATAAAAACACTATTCATGAACATTTGAAAACTAACATTATATAATATCTTAGATTTAACTTTTTTGTATTTTGTTGTAACATAAAAGAATACGATATTTTACGTAAGAAAGCATATTAGTTATAGGTATTGATGTTAGATGGTGCTGTTATTGAGTTGGCGGGTCGAACATAACTCGCACAACACAATCCCGAAAAAACGTATCAGACACGTGACTCAAATGGATCGACATTATCAAAACATGTTTAACCTGATACTTTTAACTTCTCCTTTTTCATATTTGTTATTGTAGAGGTATGGTGCCTGACTCGATATACCGTGTTCGTTATTTTATTACTTGTTATATTATTTGCTAATATTGGGATGTGGAGGTAACTCCCTAAGAGCATTCTTATCCCATCCACAAAATATCATCCATCAAATTACACTAAAAATCACTACTCCACCCCTAAATCTTCTCTCTCCTAATTAAAATAATAATACTTTTTCATACTTTTATCATTATATTTTCTCTCTCCTCACTCACAACCACTTCTAAAAATATTAAAATATGTTTAGGGGTGAACAGTAAGTTTTCATATTGGTGGTAAAAGTGCTTCCACCAAATATTCTCTATATCCTTCACTCACAACCACTTACACTCACCCCATATAATCTGGACACACTCACATATATTTGATGTCCGGGATGAGAATGCTCTAACTAGGCTTGGTGCCAAAGGACTATGTGCCCATATAGTTAGGGGCTCATGATGGTGGCCCATAAAAGCCCTATATAAAGAGGTCTTTCACCTCTAATTAGGGCACACAAGAGATTACCCCCAAAAAAACAATGGCGGCCACCATCACTTTTTGTGTCTGTACGTTGGATTCTACTTGTAGTCTCCTAGCAATCACCTCCATTCCCCACCTTCCTTTCCTTCCTTGCAGATTTGAACCGGAAAAGAGAAAAAGAACAAGGTGTGATTCTCCTATTCAACATCGTCGAGGCATGACCCGGACTCCCGTTTTGGTTAGTGTTTCTTCATTTTATGCTCAAAGGTTTTGTAAGGAGTGCAATGGCTTCTGTGAAGGCTTGAAAGTCTGATCTAGTTTCAGGTGTTTCAGTTTCACTTGAAGTTAGATTTGTTTGAAAGGAACTTGATTCTGCTTTCGAGGTTGTGGAATACATTGCTATTTGGTTACCCTTATAACCAGTGATTTCAAATATTTCTTCTTCCCTGGTGATAAGAATGCTATAGAGATCATGGAGATTTAGATCACCTATCTCTAAGGTTGAGGATAGGGTCATGGTTAGTGTCTTCCATTCTCTAGGTAAAGCTCCTAAGAACTTAACATTCTTTTCATCATTTGACTTTGTTACCCCATATTTCTTTAACTCGTTTAAGATTTTGGAAAATCTGTCATAAGTTTCAGATAATGTTTCACTAGGAATTGATTTGAAATATTCATAACTTTAAACACAATTTGTTCTTTTGTTTCTTCTCATCTTCTTTCCTCCCTCACATAGATTTTCTAACTGACCCTATATTTCTTTTGCAGATGAACATGCATCTACATGAGAAAATATATCATTTGGAAGGGCCATAATCAATAATGATTTGGCTCTTTCATTAATTGCCATAGCTTCCTTATCCTCCTTTCCCCATAATCTTTTGATCCTTAGGAACTTTAGTGGCAGGATCTCTGGTGTTCTATCAGCTTCTGGAACTGCTGGTATTTTCATCATGGGGATGTATGGTCCACACATAATAGATTGGTACGGACGATGATCATGTCCATTTAGATGTTAATCATCTTTACCTTCCACTGGGGGTATTCCTCTCTCACAAGAGTGGGAGGCTTAGACTTCCAACCCATCTGGAAAGCAGAATTAGAAGTTTGAAAGCTTGCTATTTGTCAAAGGTGGCAATTTAAAGATACTTGGTAAATTGTTTTAGATTTGAGCTTAAATAGTTCTTTTAACAGATCAGGATCTTTATGAAAAATAACTTATTCAAGCTGCTCTGATACAAAGTGTTGGTACCAGAATATCAGCCTCACTTTGAATCAAATGGCAATGAATATCACAAGATATGTAATCAATGTGCGGAATAAGAAATCAGACTTTCAGAGACAATAGAGCACAAAAGTTTTTTAAGAAGTTTTGAGTTTTTATATAGTGTCACACACTCAAATTTCCACTGCGGGGTTTTACCGTGAGCCGCATGACATACCAGGATCCCATAGCCATAAGTCATATGAACGAACTCTAAATGCCCAAACCATTTAGTTCGTTTTCCAAAAAATATAATTTTAACATTTAACCAAAAAGTTTAGATAAGTCGCGGAAGCGTAAATCAAACATAACAGTTTAAGTTCATGCGCAAAACAACGCGCCCAAATAAAACCATTGAATGTAAAGCAAAGTATAAGTTAAATAATGTTCATAACCCATGACACAATGATGCATGTCCTATCGTGCTCCAAACCTAGAGACCTGCAAAAGCATGCTATCGTGTGTCAACATAAAGTTGGTGAGTTCACAAAGTAAAGTAAGTAAAAGTGTAGGTTTCCCAAACCAAGATCAACAGTTAGGTTTCCCAAACCCGCAAGTAGTAATCAATAACAAAACCAAGAAACCACTAGTTCAGCGTATGCAAGGTAGCTAGCCCATTCATGATAACTAAACAATGTTATACCGAATTGCTATTCAAATGATGCACTCTCTCCGCGAGCTGGTTTTTGCCTCCCATCATTGCCTATCAACAATGATAAAGTCTAAGGTCGTAGTTCACGCCCGGCTCCCAGCAAGGTGTGAGGTTTGTCACACCTAATAGCGCTATCAACTAGTTACCCACTTGCCATAACCCGACAACTCATTCGGTAAATTAGTGAAGGACTTCCGTGATAGTATGTAGTTTAGTTCATCAAGGACACAAAGTGGTGAAACTAGCAAACGCGATCCACACAAGGAATCGAAAACGCGACCCTCACAAGGAGTCAAACCCTGAGTTGTAAATGTAGTCCCAAACCGACCATAAAAGTTAAGTAACTTGTCTCAAACCCGAGACGCATGCTTTTGAGAAAAGAGTAGTGAAACTCACCTTAGGTTGCAAGCAAATAAATCAAACTCTTCCCGAATGGTGTTCTTGAGCCTTAGTAGGTGTTAGGGGTTGATATTTTCGTAATAGGGCAGTAGGGGGCGATTAGGGTTGAGTTTAGGGTTTGCATGAGGCTTAAGAGTGTGTAAATAGTGGATTAAGGCGGTTAGGGTTCGTCAGGACCCGATGCGCGGCCGGTCGGATGGATTGCGCGGCCGGTCGGATGGACCCGGCCCGCTCCCGAGTGGCCTGCTTTGTTGTTGAGTGTGTTTTCTTCGATGTTTTTCGCTATTTTGGACAATAACAAGTGTAACCCCATGTGCTAAGCCCCCAATCATCCTAATGGTCCACCTATTATGATTTTTATTAACGTTTTCGGTTTAAGTTCACGTAATCACATACAGTTTGCACATAGTTTCACAGAAATTCATAGAAGCACATAATTGCAATCAATCTCAAACCATTAATTCACAATCTTCTTGTTTAACAATTCACCAACGTCCGGGGTTCACTACTCATTTAAATAGTTTGGTAGTTCCTCGAATTACCACTTGCAGTTATTAACCTATAACTGTGCAACGTGTGACCTATCTAGCTAACCCTAGTTAAGTAAAATGCAAGGTATGTAACTAGAGTTTAGTTAAAGTGAAAACCTGAAATTGCGGGGTATCACATCATCCCCAAGTTGAAAAGAATTTCGTCCCGAAATTTAGTAACCGGTAAAGTTGGCGCCAAGTGAGTGTCAAGTGAGAGAAAATTCAAAAAAAATTTCTGGGTGTCACATCATCCCCAAGTTGAAAAGAATTTCGTCCCGAAATTCAGTTCGAGTTTTCAATTACGTGCTCTGAGTTCTCCTAAAAGAGAGGTACAAATGTTGGCGTTGTTTTGATGTCGCTGGCCAGATAAGATTTCCCCACAGAACTAGGGACTCCAATCACTATCTCGTGCCAAGGATTTAAGTTCGTGGCTAGACAACCCGTCCACGCCCATAATTGATGTCAGAGCAACGAGGGATAGTTGGGATGATAAGAGTAATAACCTAATGGTTAGTTCAACCGTACGGGTTTCTACTTGTAATAGAGCTAGGTAACTTTGATAAGCTTACCATCACTAGTTCTATGGTGTGTTTGAATTCAAGAGAGTTGGGTCTAACCCTAAAGTTGCACTAATGTCCAAAGGCGCATGCTCAATCAGCATTAGAATATAACATTAGCAAATTACTTATTCATAAAGAACGTACCCATCACGTGTTGTTGTCATCATTGTTCCCATTGTTGTTGTTACCGTTGAGTTGGGACAGTCCCTTTTGAAGTGGGTTTGACTCCCACACTGGAAACACCCTTTTCTAGTATTTCGACGACTCTGCTGCCCCTGCTGTTGCTGCTGGCTCTTTGGGAATTGAGCACGACAGTCCTTAGCTACATGACCGGCTTTTCCGCATCGTTCACACTTTTCGTCCTCATATGGACCAGAATGATGATAGTTGCACAGTTCACACTTTGGGTGCCTCCCCTTGTAAGTACCCTGGTTATTGTCAGAAGGGGTCTGGTTGTTTTTGTCCTTTGCACCTGACCTCTTTCGCTGCTGCTGGCCGCCGCGACCACTTGAGGCCTTGCCCAGGCCATCTTCCCATTTCCGTTTGTTGTCAGTAGTACCAGAAGATGAAGCACCTCGAGGGGGTAGCAGTCCCTCTTCCACTTTCTGATCAGTCAGCTGGTGTGCCATACGAATAACCTGCTGAAGGTTGTTGAAGTTTGCAGCAGTGACCATACCCTTGATTTATGGCACCAAACCCTTGATGTACAGTTCAATCTGTTTGTAGAGCGGTGTAGAGTAGTTAGGGCACATAGTTCCCAACTCATGTGACCTAGTAGCATAAGCTTCAATCTCCAACCCTACCATATTCAGGTTCAGGTACTCAGTTTCCAGCTTCTGAATCTCATCACGAGGACAGTACTCCTCCCTCATCATCTCCTTGAAAGCCTCCTAAGGCGTAGCATTCGCCACATCCACACCTAATAACTGTTTCTGAGAGTTCCACCAGGATAATGCCGCGTTCTCAAGGGTACCAGCGGCATATTTGACCCTGTCAGCTGGTGGACAGTAACACATAGCGAAGCATGACTCCAACTTCTCGAACCACCTAAGTAGTCCGACTTCTCCTTCTGATCCTCCAAAGTTTTGAGGCTTGCAGCCCATGAATGTCTTGTAGGTACAGACTGGAGGGTTATGTGGAGGTGGCCTATGTACGAAAGTGAAAGTCACAAATGAGTAAAAGAGTTTAAACGCTGGAGTTTGTGGAAGAGAATAAAGTGATTTGGCGTTACCAGCTTGAATAGCTGCGAGGGCTGCAACCACCCTGTCGTTGATAAGTGCAGTCAGCTCAGCCTGTGTCAGGTTGACGTTTCCACATCCAGCATCGTGATCCTACATTTACCATAAGCTCATGAGACATACAAATATGCGGCCGTACGATCGTTCACACGTGATGTAGCGAACTGGAATAAAAGACAAACTTCAAAAGAATAACTCAGTCTCGACTGGGTCTAGAATAAAAGAAAGAAAGATCAAGCGAATGAAGATAGGGATCAATCCTCTCCGTGCTCATTAGAATAATAGAGTCTCCATATTCAATCTCTTCATGTTTGATGGGTTCGGGTTCCTTCTCTAATTCCCCTTCCTCCTCCTCTAGTGGTGTAAGTGTTATCTAGAGTTATTCGCGTGTAGTACTAACGTCCTACTCGTTCCTCCTAGTAGCCTTCTTCTCTCACCTGTAATGTTGCACCGTGTTAAATGGTTGGTTCTTGCACTGGTACTCGATGGCTAACTCCCCATCCGTGAAGCTGGTTGGAATTTTAGTCCCAATTGATGCGCCAAATGGCTTAGCTTTCGTCCTTCACCAAGGGTGTTCTCAATATCGGATTTAGTGTTAAAGGATTATGTATCTCCTATAACCTGTTAAGCAAGTATACATAGCCCGAAAGCTAGTTGTGCACTTAATCTGTGAATGTACTAATGCAATGCTTATGCTATGACAGTTATAGACTAGACTCATCATACAGTCCTAGTTCACTATAACCAATGGCTCTGATACCAATCTGTCACACCCTCAAATTTCCACTTTGGGGTTTTTACCGTGAGGCGCATGACACACCAGGATCCCATAGCCATAAGTCATATGAACGAACTCTAAATGCCCAAACCATTTAGTTCATTTTTCCAAATAATATAGTTTTAACATTTAACCAAAAGGTTTAGATAAGTTGCGGAAGCGTAAATCAAACATAACAGTTTAAGTTCATGCGCAAAACAACGCGCCCAAAATAAAATCATTGAATGTAAAGCAAAGTATAAGTTAAATAATGTTCATAACCCATGACACAATGATGCATGTCCTATCGTGCTCCGAACCTAGCGACCTGCAAAAGCATGCTATCGTGTGTCAACATAAAGTTGGTGAGTTCACAAAGTAAAGTAAGTAAAAGTGTAGGTTTCCCAAACCAAGATCAACAGTTAGGTATCCCAAACCCGCAAGTAGTAATCAATAACAAAACAAAGAAACCACTAGTTCAGCGTATGCCAAGGGTAGCTAGCCCATTCATGATAACTAAACAATGTTATACCGAATTGCTATTCAAACAATACACTCGCTCCGCGAGCTGGTTTTTGCCTCCCATCATTGCCTATCAAAAATGATAAAGTCTAAGGTCGTAGTTCACGCCCGACTCCCAGCACGGCGTGAGGTTTGTCAAACCTAATAGCGCTATCAACTAGTAACCCGCTTGCCATAACCCGGCAACTCATTCGGTAAATAGTGAAGGACTTCCGTGATAGTATGCAGTTTAGTTCATCAAGGACACAGAGTGTGAAACTAGCAAAACGCGATCCACACAAGGAATCAAAAACGCGACCCTCACAAGGAGTCAAAACCTGAGTTGTAAGTGTAGTCCCAAACCGGACCATAAAAGTTAAGTAAGTTGTCTCAAACCCGAGACGCATGCTTTTGAGAAAAGAGTAGTGAAACTCACCTTAGGTTGCAAGCAAATAAATCCAAACTCTTCCCGAATGGATTGCTCCTAACGCTTCCCGAATGGTGTTCTTGAGCCTTAGCTGAGTATTCATTGGAATTCAGTTGCTAACCCATATTTTTGGTTTGTCTTAAAACCAAACACAAAAATTACTAAAATTCGTACAACACAGCTATGTCCAGAAAACTTCCACAACAGGTCAGTTTAGAAGAAAAATTCCCAAAAATTGTGTATTCACCCAAACGGGGTTAATCCACTTGGAAAAGCCGAGTTTTTCCAATGTCGACCGACTGTCCAAATTTCAAAGCTTAACTCTTTGTAAAACTCAAGTTATGACCATTTAAAGTTGACCCAATTTACAACTCCGAAAATCTGGTATGACCTCTAATCAAATAAAATTCCAAAAACAACTCAAACGAAGTCCAAATCAGACGATCTTGCCCATTATCAAAAGCTAAGACCATTTACATTACACCCATGCAAAGAATAGATCAAAACAATGGCTTTAACCCACGTAAGAGACCCTACAATTTGACATTCAGATTCTGTCCAGATTTTAATCATGCAATAACATCAACTATATCGAACCCTAGTTGCATATTATCGATTAACAACACCAAACAAACATCCTATAACATTAATAAGACATAATCTGATCAAAACCTAGCAAGATATATGTTTATATTATCATTCATCAAACCCTAGATATCTAAAACATCAAGAACATACGTGATCATGCAAAACACATAACATTCATTACATAATAACATGCTTAACCTCTTTAATCTTTATGAACATCATGTTTTAACTTTTATAAAATACTTTCATACCTGGACAAACAAGGTTTTGATGTTTTAAAAACATATTAAAGAAGATTAAAACACAAGAGAATGAAGATTATACCACAAGCACTTCAGAATCACCAATCGATTGCTCCTAACGCTTCCCGAATGGTGTTCTTGAGCCTAAGCAGGTGTTAGGGGTTGATATTTTCGTAATAGGGTAGTAGCGGGGCGATTAGGGTTGAGTTTAGGGGTTGCATGAGGCTTAAGATTGTTTAAATAGTGGATTAAGGCGGTTAGGGTTCGTCAGCACCCAACGCGCGGCCAGTCGGATGGATCGCGCGGCCGGTCGGATGGACCCGGCCCGCTCCGGGTGGCCTGCTTTGTTGTTGAGTGTGTTTTCTTCGATGTTTTCGGTATTTTGGACAATAACAAGTGTAACCCCATGTGTTAAGCCCCCAACCATCCTAATGGTCCACCTATTATGATTTTTATTAACGTTTTCGGTTTAAGTTCATGTAATCACATACAGTTTGCACATAGTTTCACAGAAATTCATAGAAGCATGTAATTGCAATCAATCTCAAACCATTAATTCACAATCTTCTTGTTTAACAATTCACCAACGTCCGGGGTTCACTACTCATTTAAATAGTTTGGTAGTTCCTCGAATTACCAGTTCATGCAGTTATTAACCTATAAATGTGCAACGTGTGACCTATCTAGCTAACCCTAGTTAAGTAAAATGCAAGGTATGTAACTAGAGTTTAGTTAAAGTGAAAACCTGAAATTGCGGGTATCACATATAGTGACCACCTTTTGACAAGGATCACGTTTATACTTTACAAAAGAATGACTCAAAAGAATTCTTATGGCTATTGTAAATGTAGTGTGGAGCATGTGTAAGAAAAGATATATCAGTTGAGAGCAGATGCTTGCTTTTGTATATCACACACTATCACATTCACCCTTGGCAATCTTCTCCTTCATATGATGTTTTCTATTTATAGAGAAGTATTGATCCCAAGTTGATGAATAAACAATTGTTTATTTATCAACTTGTTGTTTTGCAGGTTGACAAGGGATAAAAAGTCTTCGTATAATAAATCAGGATAAGATGTATGTATTTTAACTTTACCACTTGTCAAGATTCCAAATTTCTTTAAGAAATCTGAGGTCCAAATCTGGGATTCGGTCAAGAAGTCAATATCAGAGTTCGTGTCCCAGAAATCTGATTCCTTTGTCCCAAATTTCATTCTTCTTTCCCAGATTTCATCAGAAAGGAGTTGTGTTTGTCTTTCATTGTCTTTGTCTTTACAGAGATCATCTTGTTGTATCTTTCTTGATCTTTATCTCTCCTGTTTTGGAATCTTCCAAGGATGTTATTCACTTTAGTCTTGATTCCTAGCTTTAGTTTTCTTCAACACTTCACGTTTTCTCATTTTGGTTCTAACAGTTACCGACTCAAGGGATCTGATAAGATTTACTTTGACTCGGATTTCCCCATTTCTGAAGTCAACCCTAATTCCATTAAATCTGTTTTTACGGAGATCGAATCTCCTAAAGTTTCAAATGATAAAGCTAAATCTGAATATAAAACTGATGGTTGTTCTGAATCAGCTTCAACAAAATCTAAGACCGGTGATGGGTCCAACTCGAAGGGGCACATAAAAAGCGCTTAGAGAAACGATCGTGTTTTAAATGTCACAACAAAGGCCACGTGGCTAGTTGTTGTCCCCTTAAAAAGACAGGAGCACCTATAGACTCAGATATGGAAAAACAAAAGTATCCCGTTAAGTTAGACGATAAGAATAAGATGAGCAATTCTCAAAAGAAAAATTTGCAGAATAAATTAGAAAATGCTCAGGGTAGTGGTAATAGGGAAGGAGCGAGCAACACTGAAAATGCTCGTTTTCAAAGAAACCAACCTAAGTTTGTCCTTAGGCATGTAAATCCTGGGAACGCTAGAGCATCTTGTGCTCCAGTTGCCAAACAGGCAAACCCTAGTCCCGGTAAGTACCAGCCGCCACACATGCAAAATTGTCACCAATCTCCAACAGGTGATAGAAATTTTTCAAGACCCAATAATCAAAGTTTTCATAATAACAACCATAAGAACAGAAATTTTTCGAATGGTCAACAGTTTTTAAGATGCAATAACCATAATGGATACTCCAACCGAGGGAGATATCCTCAACGGTTTTCTCAATCTCCAAATGGGAGACGTATAACCAACCTAACCATTTTAAACAAGAATAATGTGTTAGTCCTCAATGATCCAACTTGTCTAAACAGTGGGATGGATATTTGAAGGAATTTACGTTTGTAGAAAATGGTGTACCCAAGATCGTGATGGCTTGGGTTCCCCTTAACTAATTTGTGAGTACAGGAGCTGCTAAGTAGGATTATCAACTAAGGGTATGTTGATAGTGGCTGCTCAGGCACATGATATGGGAGTTGAAGTTGTTGATTGGTTTTATTAAATTTGATGGCGGTTATGTTAACTTTGCGGGAGCCAAGTGTAACACCCTATCCCATAACCCAGATAATTTAATAGATAAAAGTAGGCTTAAACATAACTTGGCATCAAAAGATGTGTTTTAAGAGTGACTACGTGTATCACGTTAATTATGATAATTACATCCCACAAAAAACTACAGTTTAAGCCTTTGAAACATGAGATTCGCGGAAGCCAACAAGACATATCGTTCGGTTCTTCAATCACATGCTTGATCTTCACCCGAGCTCAACATAAACGTACCTAAGGTCAAACGGCATTAAGCGAACCGTAGACGGTTAAACAAGTTAAATAAAAGTAAAATTGAATGGAAAACTGAATTCTAACAAGCCATGCTAGTTTGAGGAAATATCATCTGCTTAGTTTTTCTCTGGTCTGAGCAAAGATCTTTTGCTCATTCTTCCTCTAGTCTGAGCAAACATCCCCTGCTCATTCTTCCTTTAGTCTAGACTATCCTCAGGTCTGAGCAAACATCCTCTGCTCATTTTTCTTTTAGTCTAGATTATCCTCTGGTCTGAGCAAACATCATCTGCTCATTCCTTTGCAATTATGACCCCAAGGATTGTTCATGCGTCGATATTCAATCAAGTGTTACATGTTTATTTAAAAAGAGGACCATTGACCCATTTACCCTTTCTTAACGCGGTAATTGACCTTCAATTAAGGTCGTCTTTAGATTTACTTATCGATTAGTCTAATTGACCCATTATCTTGTATTGTATGCATACTATCATGTTAGGGTCCACAAGGAATGAGTTTGATTATCTACTATTGCACATATGGGTTATAACAATTTCTCATCCTTGTTAAAATAACCTCTTGTGATTCCCAATTTGTGTTGTGTCTTACACCCCCCTAATCAAGCCTTGACTTGATGAGGTGGGCGTCCATTCGAGTCACTCTACCGTTGTGGCAATGGCTCGTGTCCATGGCCACATGTGCCACTTCTCGCGGTCATACTTGCCCGGTCTGTGTGACTCATGATACGAATTCATTTGTGAATTATATGCCACTTGGAAATCACAATAGTATTCCAACTCCTACGACACTCCCATTGGTACGAATTCAAAGTAGGCCTACATATCTATATAAAGTCATGGTAGTGACTTACCTTAGCTTGCGCCCCCTTTTTGCCTCATTCCAAGACTCCTTAGCTATCCAAAGTCTCTTTTATTTGCCCCAAGGAGGTGAATGATCACTTAGGTTGTTAGAAACTAGTCTTTACTTGTCTACACGCATTTTGTTTGTGTTTTACCAATATATAAGTTTCATCAGATTTCTCTACACCCAAGTGAAATCGAGTTTCATTGAGGCGTTTTATCAAACACTTGGTACGCGTGATTTATCCAATGTTATTTATAGGACCTAGAGACTCTATGGATCCAATCCTATCTTAAATTTAACATTACTAGCATTCTTATAAACATCTAAATCATAGTTTATCATTGATATGCATAGCAAAGCTAGTATTTCATAGTTTAGAGGTGGTTCCTACCAATCCACCAAGAAAGCCAATTCATTTTAAAATATGAATTTACAAAGATATAATCTTCACACAAGGATTTCGTTTAACACACATAAATTAACATGTATTATGGTTTCCTCATACTAGAGAAACCTTTAAAAGCCCTTAATTCACGTTTTTGGAGTAACCCTATTTTTCACTCATCTCAAGCATGCATAAAATCACCAAATCGGG
The DNA here is from genome assembly GCA_030844895.1 of Ambrosia x helenae. NCBI lineage: Eukaryota > Viridiplantae > Streptophyta > Magnoliopsida > Asterales > Asteraceae > Ambrosia > Ambrosia x helenae. The sequence continues at coordinate 12,300 of JAUTDX010005901.1, forward strand.
AAAAATAAAAGTTACCTCGATGTGTGTTATGCTTAGATGATTCGATTTAAGGCTAATGCAAGCAAAACCCCTTTGATTTGGCCTTGATTCAAGCTTGTTCTTGAGTTTGAGCTTAAGTGTGTGTTTTGGTGTATTTATGGATCGATTTCCAGGAGGTTCTTGTATGTGTTTTCTTTTTCCTTTTCTTTTTTTTGTAAGTATTTAACCAACTTCAAGTTTGGTTATTTGGCAAGCATAGCCCCTCCCATCTTTTGTCAAATATTTTCTAGTTAAAAGCCCCGTGTGCTTATATTATCATAAAATACGGTTTATAAATTTTGGGGTGTTACAATTCCACCCCCCCTTAAAGAGGGTTTCGTCCTCGAATCTTGATATATATATATATATATATATATATATATGATTGGGTTCAAATGAGAACTCCACTAAGGTGTGAGAACTAGAGAACTCCTCTAGACCAATCACCTAGTGACACATAATCAGCTTTATAATTTTTTGTATTTTTTTAATTAAGGGTAAGAAAGTCTTTTGTACACAATTATTATGGGTACTATAGTAATAACACCCCACCCAACCCCACCCCACCCACCCCAACTAACCTTTTTTAAATAATAATAATTATAATCAGATTCTCTCTCTCACATTCACACACTTCTCTCTCTCTTTCTCTCTCTCTCTCAAAAGAAGAAATGTGGTGCAGGTTTTTCATTGGTACAGACGATGGTTCGAAGGTGGGTGGTGGGCGGATCTGTTTTGGTGGTCGAAGGAGGGTGGTTTTTGGGTGGACGGATTTGTTTGGTGGTGGAGGACGGATCTGTTTGGTGGTGGAGGGAGTGTGGTGTTGAGGGGTGGTGGTGGGTCGAAGGTGGTCTTTTCCGATGGATACAGAGGTGGTTCGACGGTGGTCTTTTGGATGGATCTATTTGGTGGGAGATAGTGGTGGCGGTTTGAAGGTTCGAAGCTGAAGATGGCTGGATGATGGTGGTCCGATGATGAAGACAGGGGGCGGAGGGGGGCGAGGAGGTTCGATGGTGAAGGTGGGTTTTCCGGTGGTTTTTCCGATCATGTATTGTTGTTGTTGTTGTTATTATTATTATTATTATTATTATTATTATTATTATTTCTGTTATTATTATTATTATGATTTCAATTTCTGTTGTGTAATTTTGTTGTTAGTTTGAGGGTGATTTTGGTTGTGTTAGGGCTTTTGTGTATACGTGTTATGTTATTACTTTAGGTTTTGTGAAATGATTGAATTAGAGTTTTGAGGTTAGGTTTAGGTTATGTATATAAATTGAAGGGCTGTAAATGATGACAATAGGTATAGTTGACGGTGAGAAAACGAATGGCTGCAAATGGTTGAATTAGAGCCATGAGATTAGGTGTAGTTGGTATCGAGAAAACAAAGGGCCGTGAATGATGGAATTACAGCTATGACGATACTCGATATTCGATAGGTCTAGTTGATGCCAAGAAAACTAAGAGCTGTAAATCTGTAATAGATTGTGAAAAGATAGGTTTTTATGTTGAAAATTTGGGTTTTGTCAGGAGATGATGCTGGGAATTTGAATGTACAGATGTTTGATATAAGAAAACACTGGTGTAAACACCAATTTACACCAGTGTAAATATGAATGTAAAGCACACCATCATCTTTCTAGTTTGTGTTTTACACTAGTGTATTTTTTGTAGAAGTTTGTGTATGGCAAATTTACACTGATGTAAATAATTACACCAGTGTAAATCATACAAAAATTATGGATGGTTGGAACAATTTGATTTTTTTATTTTTAAAAAAGTAAATCAATTAAAAAAAATAAAGTTTAAAAAATGAATATTTTTAATAATGGAGTTTTTTGTTGGTTATTTACACCGGTGTAATACGTATTTATATATGTATACATGTTTGGAAAAACTAGTTGTTTTTTTTTATACATTTTTAGGTTTGATTTTTGCTGGTTAAATATATGCTTGATGAAATTTGAGTTTTTTGTTGGTTATTTACACCAGTGTAATTCGTATTTATATACGTATTACATGTTTGGAAAAAACTGGTTGTTATTTTTTTATACATTTTTAGGCTTCATTTTTGTTCGTTAAATATATGCTTGATGAAATTTGGTCTTTTTGATAGTAATGAATGTTTTTGATGTAATGCGAATGCAGGTAACGAAATTGTTTGTTTTTTGGGTGGGCGTAGCACGGGTCAACGAAGAGAGGCGAATGATGATGATCTTCAAGTTTTTTGAGTTCGTGGTTTTTTTTAAATTTGGTAGGGTGGACAACGAAGAGAGGTCGATGATGATCAACATTTTGGGGAGCAAGTTCGCGTGTTCAAGTTTTTTTACGACGTTTTTGTCGTGTTTTACACCAACGTATATTTGACAAAAGTGTAAAACTTGAGGGGACAGATGACAGAATATCAGATGTAAAATTACGAATTTTGAATTTTTACACTCGTGCAAAAAATTTTTATACATGGGTTTATTGAAAAAATGGAGGCACATATTTTTTGATTTTTGAGTGTGTTATTCTTTTGTTTTAAAAAAATAAATGAATTAAAAAATAATAAAGTTAAAAAAATATGATTTTTTAAATAATGGAATAAAAAATTAAGATGATATTATATTAATTTTTTCTCTCCCATGATTTTTTTACCTTAATACCCTTTAACGTACTTTATAACATTAAAAAATACATATTAAACATGTCAAGACAAAAAGTCACATCTTTTGATCTCAACCATTGGATCATCAAGATCAATAGTCCACAAGAGTTCTCTAGTTCTCACAACTCAATGGAGTTCTCATTTTAACCCAACCCTATATATATATATATATATATATATATATGAAATCCCATGGGCCGCGCCTCATGGTTAACCTTGAGTTTTATCCCTTCTTGACGAGGGTTATTTTAATGGTATTTGATTACGCCACTAGGCTTATGTATAAACATTCATTTTCCCTTATCGAAAATTATTCTAGTTTAGGCACCCGCAGGTATCATGGTTTGTCTAAGAGTCATCGATTTGACTCCTTTGGGTGTTTGGAACCCTTAAGTCCCCGAGGCTTAGGGTTTACATGTGATTATTTACTACGCTTAGAAGCATTTCTATGCAGTAAGGCACATGTTGGGTTTGGTTATCTTAATGGCTTCTCGAAGACCGTCACCCACACTAAATGTGGTTTTAGTTTCCATTTGATTTCGGCTCAAAAGACCTCTTATAATGCCTTGGTTTTACCGGAAAGCATCGAGTCCTTCCATGCGTCACCTTTTTATCCTGGTCCTAGACACCACATGTCCTTTTTAATAGTGTTTCAACTGTCACTAGCTTTAGTTATTATTATATATTCCTCTGAGTCCAAGTGGTAACAACTTCACTTGGCCCGTTTTAAACCTTCCAGTGATTGCCTAACTATCACTAGACGAGTAACGATTTATCGTTCATTTTGTTACTGTCTAACTGCTAATTCTGGAAATATCTAAATCGCCAGAGTTTTCGGTTACAAGTAGACTTAAGTTTCATAAGTCGCATGTTTTTAGTCAGTCATCAAATCCAATGATTACGACTCCTGATGTGTTTCTACACACCATTCACCAAGATTATGAGATAAGTTTGTTGGACTTTGTAAAAGTCAAATTTCTAGTTAACATGTGTATATTTCCTAGTTGAGATGCCCTCACCTAGGCTAGTATTTCGTATTACTCGCTCAGAATTAAATTTTTTCATGGAATCCTCCATATAATACCTTAGATAGCATTTAGCCTATCTCCTGTATACTTTAACGCGCATTGGTATCATTATCTCTGATTTTTATATGTAAGTTTTGACTCTTAGTCGAATCTAATTCCAAGCGATTGATCACCTATTATCTCTTTTCCCCGGTGCCCCGGGCTTTTAGGATTTTATCCTATCCATAGAATTAGCATAGGGTTTGTGACCCCTTCTTATCCAGCCTTTCAAATTTACAGTTTTAGCTTCTCGCAAGAATCTTATTTGAGATTTAACTCGAGTCTTCCGACTCTTTTATTTATCTAGGTATTATTTCGCATATAACACCCCACCTTTACATCCTTTGCTGGATTATGTTCTTGTTTAATTCCTTGGAACACTTTATTCCAAAGACAATTCTTTTAATGGCTTACCCTTATAAGGTCCGTTTCTATACTATGTCCCTTTTTTTGTTTATTTATGTCCCTTAGGACTTATTGATCGTTAGATCAATTCAGTGTTTCTCAGCCATCTATATATTTTAGACTTCTGATTGTCCGTTCGTCCATCATGTACTAAGGCCCATGAGGTTAATTCCACTTTGTTTGCTTTAACATGCCTTGATTAGGTCACATTATTTATCATTGTTCTTATAGGATTGCAGTAGGTCACATTATTTATTATTGTTCTTATAGGATTGCAGCTAGAGGCTGTGATTGTCACACCCTCAAATTCTACATACGGGGTTTTACCGCGAGGCGCGTGACGAACCAGGATCCAAGTCAACGGTCACAATAAACGAAAACTATATGATTAAAATATGTAGTCAACCATTAAGTTCAAAACCCATTCGATACAGCGGAAGCAAAGTACAAACCATAATCCAAAGTTTTAAAAGGAAATAAAGATAAAGTTTCAAAACACGAAATGCAAACTAGACGCCATGAGATCCGTGCGCCGATCCAGTGTAGCTACCTTAGCGATCTGACAAAACATGGCTAAAGTTGTCAACATATAATGCTGGTGAGTTCTTAGGTTTTATGATAAATGTTAAAAGTATTAAAGATCATCATGTTACTACTATGCTATAAGAATGCCAACCGGGTGTTTGAAAACCACTAATACGATACCAGGTATATATACTACCCGTGTGTAACCGAACTGCCAACCCAGGCATAACTGAACTACTGACCCACAGCGAACTGAACAGCCGAGCCCCAGCCAACCGAACTACCGAACCACGGCTAACTGAACTACCGTCCAATGGTGAACTGAACTATCGTATAGTAAGAACACAAAGTAACACTAGCATAACATGATAAGTAAAAGTACGAGCACATAGCATGTTTCTCCCCCGAAAACAAAACTGATAAAAGTGGGGCCGTGAAACTCACCTTAAGTTGCTTTCTTCCCAAAACAAGTAAATCAGCTCAATAGATAGTCCCAAGTACCGGTGACCTATCATGACGAGCGTATAAGACGTTAGACTAATAACCAGCGGGTTAATTAGTCCCCAATAGTCCAGAACATTAAACACCAGACAAGAACCGACATCCCGTTGGTGACCCGACATCCCACATGTTAGCCAAATAGAAGATATCATGCAACTATATGCAATTAAACACTTAACATGTGCAAAAGTTCACTAACTCTAGCATATAGCTCAAATAACGCATAAACGAGTCCGAACGCGTGTTACCAGGTTATTAGACATGTCACAAGGTTCCTATCATGTTTCTAAAGGTTAAACCATGTTTCGGGATGTCAAAATACACTTACAATAGCAAAACATACGATTAGGAATCAAACATGCAATTAGAAAAGTCAACTAGCAATTAGGATGGTCAAACATGCAATTAGGAGTTGTAATCACGTGTTGTACACGTGAGTAGAGGGATACTCGCCTATAACAACATGCGAGTAGGCCTACTCACCTATTCTATAGGCGATTAGGATTTTCTACTCGCCCCCTGCGGCATAAAGTCGTATTTCGCTCGTTTAACCCTCTAATGAGATCCGAAACATGTAGAAACACCCAATATCAAACCCAAATCATTTAATAACACATCCCATGTAACCCCCCCCCCCCCAATTTATCATCAATCTAATAGCCCTAATTCCAAACATTTCCAAAGTGGCAATATTATCATGAAAACAACACATCAACATGCAAAACTTACCCTAAACGGCAATTATCTAGATTTCATCACAAAATAACGTTATACAATAACATCCTACTGTTCCTACATGCTCCTAGAACAAACCCTAACCTTATTCAATAAACAAAACACATTATATCATCCTTAATCCTTCAAAATCATTCAAACGGGTCAAAACGCCTATTATCAATAATACACAAACTATGAATTTCCAAACTCATCAACAATCATGCTAACAACCTATTTATTTCAGAAATATATTAAACGCACAAGAATCCACATGTTTTAATCATAAAAATCCTATCTTGCATGAATACAACACATAGAACACATAATGAAAGACTAGACTTGTTTAACAACTGATTTTAAAGGTTTTCAAAGACACAAACATATAAAAACCAGGTCTGGACCTTTAGGGATCATTATAATAGCATGACAAAGGTTTGGGATGAAGAGCACACGTTGGATTTTGCTAAAGAATGATGTATAATCTTGTAAAGATGGTTTCTAGGACAAAAACGTGTTCCAGAGAGTGTTTATAGGTTGAGAGAGGTTATGAGACGACTAGGGTTGCAAAAATGATGTTTTACAAGTCAAGGGTGGTATTTATAGGCGTTTCTAGTCGTCAAGGAGGTGTCAGGCGAGTAGCATGCTGCTATAGGCGATTAGGGTTCCTACTTGCATGTAAAACTAGCGAGTAGGGCCTAATTGCATGTTGTATTCACATGTAAACTGGTGAGTAGGAGTAAATGCATGTTGTAATCACCTATAAACTAGTGAGTAGGAAACTAGTGAGTAGGGCATAAATGCATGTTGTAATCACCTATAAACTAGTGAGTAGGCGTAAATGCATGTTGTAATCACCTATAAAACTAGTGAGTAGGCGTAAATGCATGTTGTAATCACCAGTATGTGATTTCGGGTTTTCGGCGCGTTAAACTCTATTTTAACACATAGAAGCACGTATTCACATACCGACAAGTCATATAATGTTTATAAACACATAATGCATGATAACTAACACGTTTACATTCGTTCACCAATTCCTAGGACTTGAGACTTGTGTGTGTGCATTAAGCCCGGCGATTCTACAAATCACCAACCCTTGTACACGCAGTTATGGACCGACTTCCAATGACCTCTTAGATCAATGTAATTACTCCCGATGATTTCGAAAATCATCCCAAACGACTTAACTGACCCAGTTAAATATGATGTTACGTAAATGTTTTCGCTAAGGTAGACTTGTATGTACGTAATGTATGTAAAGTATTAACCTGAATTTGCCGGGTGTCATATCATTCCCCTGTTGAATGAATTTTGTCCCGAAAATTGCCCGAAACTAAAAAGGATGCGATGAAAAGAAATAAAAATTTTCCGGTTGTGACATCATCCCCCTGTTGAAAGGAATCTCGTCCCGAGATTCACTTTGCTTCAACAGTAACAAGTGTCGACTTAAGTACACACCTAAGTAACGATTGTGGCTTCCTAGATTCCATATAGTCCCCTCGATCCCACAAGAACCCCGGTCCGCAATGCGAACCGTAATGAATCCAAATGATACAAAAGATGACTCAAACACGCATTCAACTGAGCACCCAATGCCCAAACTAATGCTCCCCCAAGGGTATGAAAAGATGCGAGAATTAAAATGAAGAGGATGAAAATGAGTAACCCGAGCCGAGGAACCAATTCCTCACGATGAATACGAGACAACTGCTATAGACTATCACAGAACTAGCCCTTCCTAACTGAAGGTACACTGGAGACCCTTGTGATTGGTATAAACGATGCGCCTGGTACCGTCCAAGTAGTGTCTTCAGATCACGGATGTCAAGCTGACGAGTAACGCAAGCGATAACCCACTCGCAAAAGACTCAAGACACAACTGAGACCCCAAATGAAAACATGGCGGTAAATAACAAAACCACTTGCACCCACAAGCGAGGATGAAATAAGGTTAGCAAATGCGGTTTATCGAACCCACGAACTCCCATATACACACTAGTGAGGTAAAAAGGCGTGACTAAGAATCCAAAATAGTCAAAACGAGTTTGAAAAAAAGGAAAACTGTCGCAACACGACACACGATAACCAAGCGCTTACGCCCAAGGCGTAAGTACTATGTCTAGCAATAGATAAAATTCCACAGATATGAGGCACTTAACGGTACACGAATCGAAATAAAACCAAGACATAGCGAGTGTGAAAACTACTAGCAACCAGAAATAAATCTGAGAACTGGACTCAACTATGACTATCAGTTCAAACACGAAGTCCACCAAGATTTCCATGCATTTCAACTTTTTATTTCGTATGCACCCGAAATGATAAATCGCTCTACATGGTCCCCAAGGCATGCTCCTAGCTTGGCTTTCAAGCTACAGAATATCCACATTCTAGAAAAGGTAAAAATTCCCAGGTGGTCAAACACCCAAGATGTACTATAACAAGTACAAGTGCACGATAGTGTGTGTGGGCGAGTGTGTTCATTAGAGTATAGAAAGGGAGATGTCCGAATCTTGGACAGATCTCAAGAATATGCCGAAGCCACTCCAATGTACGTCACTATCGTGCAGAATCAACAAACCTCTTAGACTTCAACTGGAAGAAGAAAAGAGACAGAATATAAGAGATAGAACAGACAAGGGACAGAATGGATGACGTACCGTCCAATGGTGAACTGAACTATCGTATAGTAAGAACACAAAGTAACACTACCGAACCACGGCTAACTGAACTACCGTCCAATGGTGAACTGAACTATCGTATAGTAAGAACACAAAGTAACACTAGCATAACATGATAAGTAAAAGTACGAGCACATAGCATGTTTCTCCCCCGAAAACAAAACTGATAAAAGTGGGGCCGTGAAACTTACCTTAAGTTGCTTTCTTCCCAAAACAAGTAAATCAGCTCAATAGATAGTCCCAAGTACCGGTGACCTATCATGACGAGCGTATAAGACGTTAGACTAATAACCAGCGGGTTAATTAGTCCCCAATAGTCCAGAACATTAAACACCAGACAAGAACCGACATCCCGTTGGTGACCCGACATCCCACATGTTAGCCAAATAGAAGATATCATGCAACTATATGCAATTAAACACTTAACATGTGCAAAAGTTCACTAACTCTAGCATATAGCTCAAATAACGCATAAACGAGTCCGAACGCGTGTTACCAGGTTATTAGACATGTCACAAGGTTCCTATCATGTTTCTAAAGGTTAAACCATGTAATACACTTACAATAGCAAAACATACGATTAGGAATCAAACATGCAATTAGAAAAGTCAACTAGCAATTAGGATGGTCAAACATGCAATTAGGAGTTGTAATCACGTGTTGTACACGTGAGTAGAGGGATACTCGCCTATAACAACATGCGAGTAGGCCTACTCACCTATTCTATAGGTGATTAGGATTTTCTACTCGCCCCCTGCGGCATAAAGTCGTATTTTCGCTCGTTTAACCCTCTAAATCAGATCCGAAACATGTAGAAACACCCAATATCAAACCCAAATCATTTAATAACCCATCCCATGTAAACCCCCCCCCCCAATTTATCATCAATCTTATAGCCCTAATTCCAAACATTTACCAAAGTGGCAATATTATCATGAAAACAACACATCAACATGCAAAACTTACCCTAAACGGCAATTATCTAGATTTCATCACAAAATAACGTTATACAATAACATCCTACTGTTCCTACATGCTCCTAGAACAAACCCTAACCTTATTCAATAAACAAAACACATTATATCATCCTTAATCCTTCAAAATCATTCAAACGGGTCAAAACGCCTATTATCAATAATACACAACTATGAACTTCCAAACTCATCAACAATCATGCTAACAACCTATTTATTTCAGAAATATATTAAACGCACAAGAATCCACATGTTTTAATCATAAAAATCCTATCTTGCATGAATACACCACATAGAACACATAATGAAAGACTAGACTTGTTTAACAACTGATTTTAAAGGTTTTCAAAGACACAAACATATAAAAACCAGGTCTGGACCTTTAGGGATCATTATAATAGCATGACAAAGGTTTGGGATGAAGAGCACACGTTGGATTTTGCTAAAGAATGAAGTATAATCTTGTAAAGATGGTTTCTAGGACAAAAACGTGTTCCAGAGAGTGTTTATAGGTTGAGAGAGGTTATGAGACGACTAGGGTTGCAAAAATGATGTTTTACAAGTCAAGGGTGGTATTTATAGGTGTTTCTAGTCGTCAAGGAGGTGTCAGGCGAGTAGCATGCTGCTATAGGCGATTAGGGTTCCTACTTGCATGTAAAACTAGCGAGTAGGGCCTAATTGCATGTTGTATTCACATGTAAACTGGTGAGTAGGAGTAAATGCATGTTGTAATCACCTATAAACTAGTGAGTAGGAAACTAGTGAGTAGGGCATAAATGCATGTTGTAATCACCTATAAACTAGTGAGTAGGCGTAAATGCATGTTGTAATCACCTATAAACTAGTGAGTAGGCGTAAATGCATGTTGTAATCACCAGTATGTGATTTCGGGTTTTCGGCGCGTTAAACTCTATTTTAACACATAGAAGCACGTATTCACATACCGACAAGTCATATAATGTTTATAAACACATAATGCATGATAACTAACACGTTTTACATTCGTTCACCAATTCCTAGGACTTGAGACTTGTGTGTGTGCATTAAGCCCGGCGATTCTACAAATCACCAACCCTTGTACACGCAGTTATGGACCGACTTCCAATGACCTCTTAGATCAATGTAATTACTCCCGATGATTTCGAAAATCATCCCAAACGACTTAACTGACCCAGTTAAATATGATGTACGTAAATGTTTTCGTAAGGTAGACTTGTATGTACGTAATGTATGTAAAGTATTAACCTGAATTTGCCGGGTGTCATATCATTCCCCTGTTGAATGAATTTTCGTCCCGAAAATTGCCCGAAACTAAAAGGATGCGATGAAAAGAAATAAAAATTTTCCGGTTGTGACATCATCCCCCCTGTTGAAAGGAATCTCGTCCCGAGATTCACTTTGCTTCAACAGTAACAAGTGTCGACTTAAGTACACACCTAAGTAACGAATGTGGCTTCCTAGATTCCATCTAGTCCCCTCGATCCCACAAGAACCCGGTCCGCAATGCGAACCGTAATGAATCCAAATGATACAAAAGATGACTCAAACACGCATTCAACTGAGCACCCAATGCCCAAACTAATGCTCCCCAAGGGTATGAAAAGATGCGAGAATTAAAATGAAGAGGATGAAAATGAGTAACCCGAGCCGAGGAACCAATTCCTCACGATGAATACGAGACAACTGCTATAGACTATCACAGAACTAGCCCTTCCTAACTGAAGGTACACTGGAGACCCTTGTGATCGGTATAAACGATGCGCCTAGGTACCGTCCAAGTAGTGTCTTCAGATCACGGATGTCAAGCTGACGAGTAACGCAAGCGATAACCCACTCGCAAAGACTCAAGACACAACTGAGACCCCAAATGAAAACATGGCGGTAAATAACAAAACCACTTGCACCCACAAGCGAGGATGAAATAAGGTTAGCAAATGCGGTTTATCGAACCCACGAACTCCCATATACACACTAGTGAGGTAAAAAGGCGTGACTAAGAATCCAAAATAGTCAAAACGAGTTTGAAAAAAAAGGAAAAACTGTCGCAACACGACACACGATAACCAAGCGCTTACGCCCAAGGCGTAAGTACTATGTCTAGCAATAGATAAAATTCCACAGATATGAGGCACTTAACGGTACACGAATCGAAATAAAACCAAGACATAGCGAGTGTGAAAACTACTAGCAACCAGAAATAAATCTGAGAACTGGACTCAACTATGACTATCAGTTCAAACACGAAGTCCACCAAGATTTCCATGCATTTCAACTTTTTATTTCGTATGCACCCGAAATGATAAATCGCTCTACATGGTCCCCAAGGCATGCTCCTAGCTTGGCTTTCAAGCTACAGAATATCCACATTCTAGAAAAGGTAAAAATTCCCAGGTGGTCAAACACCCAAGATGTACTATAACAAGTACAAGTGCACGATAGTGTGTGTGGCGAGTGTGTTCATTAGAGTATAGAAAGGGAGATGTCCGAATCTTGGACAGATCTCAAGAATATGCCGAAGCCACTCCAATGTACGTCACTACCGTGCAGAATCAACAAACCTCTTAGACTTCAACTGGAAGAAGAAAAGAGACAGAATATAAGAGATAGAACAGACAAGGGGACAGAATGGATGACGTAACACGTAGAGGATGTAACACATAGATGAAAATGATGATGATAGCGACACCCCAACCAGGTTTGTACGTTTCCCCCATGTTAAGACTCAAATGTATGTGACCGTCTAGTGTGTGTGACTCGGCTATAGACTAGACTCTCTACATGCAGTTCTAGTTCACTATAACCATTGGCTCTGATACCAATCTGTAACACCCTCAAACTCCACATGCGAGGTTTTATCACGAGGCGCATGACGAACCAGGATACAAGTCAACGGTCACAATAAACGAGAACTATATGATTAAAATACGTAGTCAACCATTAAGTTCAAAACCCATTCGATACAGCGGAAGCAAAGTACAAACCATAATCCAAAGTTTTAAAACGAAATAAAAGATAAAGTTTCAAACATGAAATGCAAACAAGACGCCATGAGACCCGTGGCGCCTATCGAGTGCAGCTACCTTAGTGACCTGAGAAAACATGCTTAAACGTTGTCAACATATAAATGCTGGTGAGTTCACAGGTTTTATGATAAATGTTAAAAGTATTAAAGATTCATCATGTTGCTACTATGCTATGAGAATGCCAACCAGGCGTT
>JAUTDX010005902.1:0-32992 GCA_030844895.1 Ambrosia x helenae
TGGTTTATAAAATTGCACCACAAGATGTCATTGATGTATAAATTTAAAAACGTTATTTGTTTTTTTTCATCTTCAATGTAATTTTTTTGAATTCTTCATGAGTTGTTATTCCTTATTTAATAGCATTTGTTTTTTATATAAATCCCGTAATTAAGGATTATAAACAATTTATATAAATCCCGAATTAATATTTGCAACAAGTAATCCGCGTTAATCAATGTAAATTTTGAATCTGCCATATTTATCAATATAATGTTACAAAAACACTAAAGATTATCGTGTATATACGAATGTTTCCTTTTAATATGCTTTCTAAATGACATTAATAACATTCAAAAAAAGCGAATTTTATTGTGATTTTCAAACCAATCGTACTTAATGCATAATTGTATTGCCATTATTAAATTGTCAATTATCCATCTAATTTCGTCGTAAATTATGTGTCTTACCATTCGATTTATGAGTGTTGACAAAACATTTAATGACAAATGTATTTTAGGTAATAGTAAACTAATTGATTTTCCTAATGTTAATGGCAAGTTACAAAACGAATTGTAAGCAATCTCAAACTAATCGTAGTTATGCCTAATTGTATTGCCATTATTAGATGGTCAATTGTCCATCAATTTTGCCGTAAATGATGTTTCTTACAAATCTATTTATTAAGTGTTGATAAATCATTTAATGATAAATGTATTTTCGGTAATACTAAACTAATTGATTTTCGAAATTGTATTTCCATTATTAGATGGTCAATTATCCATCTATTTACCGTAAATTATGAAAGGAAATTTGTGGTATAATTTATTAAACTGATTGATGAAACAACCAATGTAATTTAAAATTCAATTAAAGATTTACAAAACATTTAATGCAAAAACTTATTTTCGGAAATATTAAAACAACTGATTTCCGGTATTTTTAAAAGAATTGTTTTGCCATTATGAGATTGTTAACATATCCATAAATTTTGCTGTAAATTTGCCGTAAATAATGTGTATTTAATTTCTAATCATTGTCATGTTAATTATTTTCAATTCATAGTAAATAATGTATTTTCGGTAATACGAAACTAATTGATTTACGAAATGTTAATGCCGTAAATTATGAAAGAATGTAGGAGTATAATAAATTAAATTGATTGATGAAACAACCAATCTAATTAAAAATTCAATCTGGAATCGGTTTTATGTTTAATTCAATTGCCTTTTTTAGATGGTAAATTCACCATCAATTTTGCACTAATTTATGTGTCTTTAATTTCCGATTTCAATACATTCAATATTTATAAACATTCCTAAATTACAAAGCCCATTGGTAATATGGTAGTATCCGAGTTTTAATCCATTAAATATTCTACGTATTTGTGTGATTGTCAAATACATTTAATGTGTATTATTATTATTATTAATATTATTAATGGTAAATTGCAAATGTGATTTATGATATAGTCAATTATCCATCAATTTTGCCGTATTTAATGTGTCTTTACTTTCGAATCATTGTCAAGTTAATTATTTTCAATTCATAGTGATTTCCGCTAATATTTAATGTATTCTTAATGTTAAATTGGAAGGTGATTTATAGAATAATGAGTTTTAGAACATTAAGAAACTAAACACTCATGTAGCAATCATCGGCTAACAATTCAGTATCAATTACCCCGAAAATTAATGTCCAGCTTATAAACATTCCTTATAAAAATAATAATATGGGTACGTGGCTTTCTACTTTGGGCCGAAAGGTTTTTTTGAGTTTGTTTCAAGTTGTTAGTACATCTTTCATGTTAATAGTAATTGCATGGACACCATTATCTGTCTTTATTCACACCTTAAAAGTTCGGTAACTGGTGTATGCAGATATCATCGATTGTAGTATAATGTTTTTGTCTTCATTCTTATTTAATCCGTGATTCATTCTTATAAGTAGATATCATCGATTATGGTAACTTTGTTTTTGTCTTCAAGATTTTTTTTAATAATATATGTTTCTCTATCTATTATACCACAGGATTTGATTTGAACACGCAAAGGTTATTATGTCTTATCATAATGGTTCTAAGTTCTTCAAGATACTGCATGATCCTTCGGTGATTGGATGGTCTGATCTGCTTGAATCCGAAGGTATTACCATTGGCGAATATTGTATATTTAGGTGGTGTTCAAATCATCGCAGGCTCTTTGTTACTAAGATTGCACAACAAGAAGTCATTGATTTTCAAGTTTGATTTAAGTTATATTAATTTTTGTATTTCGAATTTATGTTTAATGTTATTGAAATACTTTGATGTTTTTTGATTAATGTCATTAATTTTTTTTGACCAAATTTATTGTCATTAATTCAGAATTAATGTTATTTATTTACAATAATAAGTGTTGACTGATGTTAATTTTATTTAATCTAGAATTTGAATATTAATCATTGTTATTTATTTAGATTAATTTATATGTTGACCGGACTTAATGACATTTATTCTTTTAACAATTTACCGAATTTAGATTAGCATCATCATAATTGTTATTTAATGTTATTTTGACTGAATACATAATGTTCAGTCAACAATGTTTATTTTTCCTACTAAATTAAAACTTGAAGGTCAACATATTGATTGTTCCTACAAAATTAAAAATTTAATGTCAATTTACCAATAGTTTTATTTAAATACATAAAAAATTGACATTAAATAACTTCATTGATTATACAAAGTAAATATTTACATTAATGACTATGTTTACCGCAATAATGACATTTATTATTTTCTTTACCGAATTTATATTAACATTATGATGATTGTTATAAGAATTTTGCAAGGACGATTGCTGTTGAAATCTCACAATGAGATATATACCCACAGAACATAACTCAATAATCACAATTACCATCTTAACGGCTTTGTTTGGCAAAAAAATTAAAAATAAGGAAATGTGTGTTGCTTTTCCTGAGATTTACCTATTCATTGTGATAAATGTTGACCATAGATATGTGATAAATGATAGTTACTACATAACAAACTTTAAATACGAAAAAGAATGATATAAACTTTTATTTCATTCCTAATTTTAGTCTTAACTTTTTTGATTACACGAAGAGAACAATGGCCACTGCACAAACACAAGAGTTTACCATGGTTAACCAAATTGATGTCAATCAAAATGATGTTGCTATTAAGCTAAAGATCATTCGGCTGTGGCGGCAAGCTGATCGTCACAATCCTAAAGATGTTTACTCAATTGAGATGATACTCATTGACGAGAAGGTAATTCCAAGAGCAGTAGTTCAGTAGCAGACCAAGAGCAGTAGATCAGCAGCAGCAGACCAGTAGCAGTAGATCAAGTTGCTATGAGTGAGCCTCTTTCTTTTGAGCCTAATTCACCATTAGGTTTGGACTTCTAAAGAATATGATCCTCTTTCTCTATCTAAAACAAGTTTCTTTCTCTAAAAGTTTGGATATTTTTAGGTAAAGGTAAGTCGAAAAAGGTAGCGGTTGCTTTGGGAATCAGTTTTGGCTGTCTTGCGGTTCTCGTCCTGTCTCTCGGGGTTCTCTTGTGGAAGGTAAGCATAAAGTTGAAGCAAAGCATTCTTGATATTAATGGTATGTGTGAATTTGTTGTCTTACATTCAAGGTCAAACGAACGCGGTTACTATTACATATTTGATATGATTCAAATTGGAAGTGAGTTCAGGACAGAATTGGAGCTTATTACCAGTTGGTCGTATACACAGAAAAATAAAGATACAATGATGAATATATGTTGCAGGGTTCCTCAAATTTATTTTCAGAAAGGAAAGATCTTGAATTTGGAGTCGGAAGTAGCAAGGGCCAGCAAGCTAAAATGCACCAGTTGTGGTAAAAAGGGAGCGGTTCTTGGGTGCTATGTGAAATCATGCATACGTACCATGTGCCGTGTGCATACGACATCGTGGATTGCAGATGGGATTGTGTAAGCAAATGCTTTGTGTGCACGTGCCGGCTTAGCCGTTTAAGTGTTATAAATATGTTCATAATTTTCTAAATTGTTTTTTTTAATAGAATGACTTCCTTTTGCTGTGTCCAAACCATGCTTCTCACAAATTTCCAAGAGAAAAGAAATCAAAAGCAAGGAAACAAGTCGATGATAAAATGTAAGTATAAAAGCTGAACTTATTTTCAAATAATTGACCTTTTTTTAATTTGTTACTAACATGTATTATGACTTCAGATTACCTACAAATCTGAATCCGTGCACAACATTGCTCAATGATGGAAAGAATTTGGTGCTATGTGGTTCAGCGCTCTCTGCAGAACAAAAGGTTGGTGACTAAACAACTTATATTAAGCCAAAATTTTATAAATTCATATTTTCATGGATTTTTTCTGATTTGACTTTTAAAATGCAGTTTACTATAGTTGACTTTGCAAGAACTAATGGAGCATTGGTGGCATCCGTATAAGAATCGGGGAATGGCAAAAGGTTCTGGAATGGTCCACCCAAATATGGGAACACTTCTTGGTGTATGTACTATGTATTTAATGTAGCAACCTAGCCATACCATAAAGTTGTTGCAATTAGTTTATCTACAATAAAAAAACTGATGGTCTGAGATGGTCTTATCTCATTTCTACTATTCAACTTACAGGTTATAACCACTAATGCTTTTGTGGATGCTGATGTGTAGCAAAAGATGGTACATGTTGCTGAAAATCGAAGTTTTAACAAGATTACTATAAGTATCCACTGTAAAATGAAGTTAATTGTCGTTTATGCCTAGACGGTAAGTTGTTGCTGACATTCTTTTAATAACTTTATCTTTGAACAATGGTACAGGTTGATGAAACTATTACTGAGGTTATAACCACTGATGAATGATAACCTCTAAAGAGTCTTCAGAGGTCTTCAGAGGTTATCATTCATCAGTGGTTATAACCTCAACAGTAGTTTCATCAGCAGATGTTGCATCAGTAGTTAACTACTGCTCATTCCAGTTGAGTAGTCTTACCGTGCTAATGTAATCAAAGATAATATTACTGATTGAACTGCATTTTTAGCTCAAATTTCAAGTTTTATTAATAAGATATAATCCGTATTAACCCACCACTAAGGTTTGTTCCTGATTGACCTGAATAGTTTGTAACAAGTGCCTACTGTACCGGTAGATTTGACAGGGTATTTTTTCAGAAATTCGGTATCTGTATTTTCGGTTTGTTTCTTTCACCCGGGATGATTTTATGTGATTCGTCTATTTGATTTACTTGTATTATGATACCGTTGTGTTGAATCAGCTCCGGTGATGATGAAGTAATTAACTTCAATTATCAAGTGGACAGCTAAGTCTCCAACAAAATCTCCAGTATCAGGTACCTTTAACAATTAGGTTTTGATTTGTTAAATAGAAAATATGAAGTTTGTATTGATTTAGGATTAGGTTATGTGGCCTGCCTTTTTAATTATTTAATTTGGTGTTTAATAATATATCATTCAAATGGGAATATTCTTCAGTTTTAGGATGGTTATTTACTGGAAACAGTTGTGGAAGGGAATCAATTAGGGGTTGTGCCGTATTCTATTCATGTATCAATTGGTAATGAATTTTATGCTGTTGATCCGGTCAATAGTAACATTGTTCGAATTACTCCCCCGTTATCTCAATGTAAGCTTCTTTTGAGATCCGATAAACGTAGGTTGTGATTAATTAACTACATAAGTTGGCATCATTATGCTATTTGTGTGAATCTGTGTTTAGTGAATTGTGAATGCAGATAGTAGTGCAAGATTAATTGCCGGGTCGTTCCAGGGTTACATAGGGCATGTAGATGGAAAAACAAACGATGCTCCTCTAATATTGCACAAAATAGTAATATGTTGTTGATACGTCTAATCTTGCCATCAGAAACATCAGTGAAGCAGGTTTGACATCAATTTCATATTGTCACCTCATGAATATGACATACTTTAAGATAGGTGATTCTTATTTTAGCTCGTGAAACACTAATAACATGAGTATAATATCTATTTTGAATGTAAGATCGAATGCTTCAAAAGCTTATTGAAGAACAAATGTATGTATAGGTGTGACGACAATTGCTGGAGAAAATCAAGTGTAGTAGGGTACAGGGATGGGTCAAGTGAAAATTCACAGTTTTCAACTGATTTTGATGTAATTTATGTTAACTTCAAACGAGTGAATATTTGAGAACATAGGATAATGTGTCTAAAACTGTGTAAACGTGCCAACCGTCTTGCTTTTTGGCTTTGATTCCATATGCTTTGATGTGCCATTGCTCAAGTTCGAATGATGATTCTTCTGAACTTCAAACGAGTGAAGACGACATATTTTACTGTAGTTTGTGTGAAGTTGAGGTAAAGTTGTTAAATTTGTAAGATTTCCGCAAAATGAATGATGTTATCTTATATATATGGCAATATTTGTTATGCACAATTATAGTAATCTCATATGTTATTGGTTACATGCAACATCGTAGTGAAGGCCAACTAAGTCTTGCATTTTGCCACAGAAATGGAAAAGCTGCCGGATGTTTGGTGATTCTTTACATGTACTCACTAAAGGAAATGTTATTCTGAACTTTTGTTTTAGTTATATCTGTTAACATGGGGGCAATTTGCAGTTATATCTATGAAAGTTGACTACCAAAAAAATTTTTTTTACTTAAATTTTTTTAGACCCAATGATTTTATATGTATACATACAATTATTGAATATATGCATATTTTAAACAGTTATAAGAAACGTTCATATGTGATTATATTATAATAATTTATAGTGTTTGCAAAACAATATATATACAGATACTTTACACATTAAAACTAATAAATCTTATACGTTTGTTTGTCATGTTAGAGATTTAACTACTATTATACAAAACATGCATGTATGTATTTTAGCCCCTTACGGCTGTGCGCATATAATGTATATATGTGTGGCCCTCGGGGGGCAAAATTAAAGTTGCACTAATTTTAACGTTATTTTACTAATTTCGTGAAAATAATGGTATAAATGACGGACGGTTAATCATGCATCATGTGGTGGCGTTGATAGCTAAAAGACAAGGGGTACATGCACTAATCGGGTTTGTCCCCGATTGCTAAGTGTTATGTGCCTTATGTCCAAGGCTTGATACAAAACCACTATCGAGCCGGGTGTCTCACTGGAAGCAGCCTCTCTTTTCCTACGAGTTAGAGGTAAGGTTGTCTACATCTTACCCTCCTCAGACCCTACCTTAGCTTTTGCTATTGGTGGGATTAACTGAGTATGATGATGATGATGCATGTATTTTATAAATTGTCACTTAATGTCATCTTATATTTATTTTATTTTACTCGGGTACTTTCCGCGTGTACACGGGCTCTAACCTAGTTCTAAATGAACAAGGTGTCATCATACTAGCCATGTATCTTATTTATGGACCCACCGAATTTGTTCTTACTGTTTTTAGATAACACTATTTATACCATATCTCACCCCTAAAGTACGTGACCTTGCTATTAAATAGTAAAAACTACTCAAGTGATTTGTTAGAAACCATAGTATAACCACTTTGAATCATGTGAAATATGATACCTCATTTCTTATGTTTAATTGTAATGCTACCAATCGATTCGAATCATGAATCATGTGATTTGCCACCTCGACTTTCATCAAGCATAGTAAGCCACAACCCTACAAAATTATTATATAATCCGATTTGTCAGTGACTTTTGGATTGTAAAATTGTAATTGATTAGGAATAAAATAATAAAGTAAGATTCTTAATCGGATATTTGTGGCCCACTGTAATACTAATTAATCAAATGATTACATTTAACAATACTTTTTTTTGAACGGCAAAGTGGTGCAGCCGGTGGAGCGTCAACTGCACCTGGGCCAGCCTGTACTGATTACCCCCCCCCCCCCCAACTTCCAAAGGTGGTAAATGCGTGTCCAACAAGAGTCGAACCCCCAACCTCCACCTTATCTCTGCCTTAGCTCCTCCAATTTGCACTAACTGAGCTAGGCTTCATTGGCACTACACAACAAGGGTACGGTTACCCTGTCACGCGGTAACAATTAGTTTAGTGATGTAAAAGTATAAGAAAAAAAATAAGAGTGATAACATATGATCTTGACATTTTATAAACTAAATTAAACACACGAGCTATAACAAAATTAATGAAGAGGAAAATTTCTAGTAAAACGAAAGGCTTAGATTAAACTGTTAAACACACAACAAACAACATTTACACAATTACACCCAACAAAAAACAGGGTAATCACACAAGACTCAAAATACTTATATCAAAATAAAACTACACAATAATATATGAAAGATAACCTAAGGACTTCACCTTGCCTATAGTATGAACAACCATGACCTCCTGTTTTCATATGTGTTGTTAGTCATCAAAAGCAAATTCTTACAATCTCAAAATTCAGTATATTCATAAAATTAGATTCTTAGTTTATGGGCTATAGGGTGTGAGGGTCGGCAGTAGCCGACGTGATTAGGCGCCATTGGCAAACCGCCCCCCCCCCCCCCCCCCCAACCCCAATTGGTGAACTCAGTGGCAACTCTCCCATCTCCCCGATACTTTTCCTTTCTTTTTTATTTATTTTAAAGTATCCCCCCCCCCCCCCCAATTCTTTATTGTTTTGGATATGTGGTGTTGATGGTCGGTGGTGGTTACAGGGATGGTGGAGGTGGCGAAGGTTTGGTGGGTGGAGGTTGTTGCAATGGACTGAAGTGTGGTGGTGGGTTAACCTTTGGTTCTGGTGAATCGGTTGCGGAAGGCAGTGGTCGTGAGGGGTTGTAGTGTGGTGTTCGGAGGGAAGGGGAACTACACATAGCCTAATAATATGCATGTTCTCACAATCTCAAAAATCATTATTTACATATAACTAGATTAGCTTTAAAATATGTATGTTCGTAATTATATTCACCTCCTTAATTATTGTTAAATTGAACAAGGTTTAGATGGGATCAACCTAACCTGAATCTGTCCCAACACATTTCATCATACGTTTGGTAATTAAAACAATTTGCTTTAATTCATTACTGCCCCATTCAATATATAGTATCTTCTCTTATAACCACGTGATTAGAATTTATAACCTTTTATAAATCTTCAACTACCCACAATAGCTCTACACGAACACGTTTTTTTCCTCTTCGACGCACCCTCTAAATTATATACATGGTTATAAGAAAACACACGTGCTGCCCTTCTTGTAAATTCATAGACCCCTACCTTTTCATCTTCGTCAAACACAAACAATAAGAAAACTTTAAGAAAACATACGTACCCTACATGAAAGTTACAATGGAGATATAAAGTTTTTGTCCTAATGATCTAATGGAATTACTTTAGGGTTGGAGACAAACTTTTAGATAACAGTCGTGTATGGTGCCATTTTCTTATGGCATCATTATTTTGCACAAAATATATCAAAATAGGACCCTTGTTTAATACACCAACCGTTTTTTGTTTGTATCTCTTTAATAAGTTATTTAATACAAAACTAGTTAAATTCTTTGTATGATGGAAATTTCTAGTGATTAATAATTTGATTTCCTTGATTGCTTTTGAAAAGTTGACTAGTAGAGAAAAATAATCTAAACCTTTAATTAATATAAAAAAAAGTAAGTCGACGTTGTATATTCTGTGGTGTGGGGGTGAGGGTGAGGGTGTACAATGTGAGGTCAGGAGTTCGAATCTCCCCACAGGTGATAAGGATGAATATTAGGGAAATATTAGGTGAGGATATAATTAGCCTTTAAAAAAAAGTTAGTATATTCTTGACATTTGGCCTAGGGTTGTAAAAGAACTGAGTTAAGTTTGAGATTGACAAAGGTTGAGCTCCGTTTGACTGCTTTATGTTGCAAGATTGAGGAGGTTTGCGTGCGATATGCTTGAGTTAAGAAACTGTTTCTTGTTATTTTTTATATTTATTAAAAAAGGATTTGAAATATTTGTAAAAATATTATGCTCAATAACAAACCCTCATTTAAAATATGAAAGAAAAGTTCACAACGAATCCAAACCCTCATTTAAAATATGAAAGAAAAGTTCACAACAAACGCCATAATCTAATCCAAATCAATCGTTTCAATAGCAACCTATTCAAACCCCACCTTTTCAAAACCAAAGTTTTCAAAACATTATTTATGGTCAGTGGAGGTTCCTTATGCATGTTATGTGTCACACCCTAGAATTCCACTTGCAAAGTTTTATCGCGAGGCGCGTCACACACCAGGATCCAAGTCAACGTTCACAAGAAAATGACAATATAAGAACATAATGTAAACACAACCATGCAATTCAAAGTTTAGCGGAAGCATGAACGTGTTTTACGGACCAACTCAAAATAAAGTAGTTCAAGACATTTTAATGTTTCAAAATAAACAAAGTTGTAATGGATGTTGTGGACTCCCATGCAACCTAGACCAATGTTGTTATCTTAGCGACCTGAGAAAACATGATAAAACGTGTCAACATAATAATGCCGATGGGTTCACAGTTTTTCAAAACAAGTTTCATAAGTGTGAAAGATCAAATCGGTTTTACTATTTTATCGAACGTTAGCTAGACGTTAAGTATGTTACTACTGCGATTGAAACCATTGGTGACTGTGTTGTTACTCAATAATGTGTGTACCCTTCGGATTACCGTCATCCCCGGTAAGCCCTGTGTGTTTGAGATAATATGCACCCGTCCAACCTCCAGTTGACCCGGGTGGGTTTGTCAGGCCCAATAGCTCTATTCACATTTCCCCGCTATATACCCATACTAGTGGTTTCCTTGGGATTTAGATGAGTCGCACTGTAAACAAATGATAACAACAGTAATAAATGATCTTTAAGTAAACAAGTGTGTAGCATGTTTCTCCTCCATGAGAAAGTGTGTAAGTAGTGGGGCCGTGAAACTCACCTTAGAATGCATCTTCTTGTATAAAAGTAAACCGTTTGTGTGATAATAGTCCTAATTATCGGCGACCTATCATAAGACACGTATAAGTATGTTGACCAATAACCCATTGGTTAACTAGCCCTTGGTTGTCCAGATCATGACTGTGTACATTTGAAAATGTGTTTGATGTTTGACACGACCACACAAGTCTCGACATCTCGTTTGTGGCCCGATATACTCGTGTATTAGTCAACTGTAAGTTTGCAAGCAATCACATGTAGAAATGCACCTTATATGACTAACAGTTCACATAACTTATCATATTGTTCATGTAATTCACGTATAAGTCATATTGCGTGTTATGGGGTTTCTAGACATGCTACGGGGTTGGCAATATGTTACTAGGTGTCAAAACATGTTACGGGTTCCAAAACGCACTACTGACTTCAAAACACACGATTGACCACTTAAACACACGACTAGCATCAAAACAGGCGACTAGCTAGGCTAGTCGCCCCCAAAGCACACGACTAGCTAGGCTAGTCGCCTCCTAACAAACGACTAGCTTAGTTAGTCGCCTGCTCTGTAGGCTGCTAGCCATTTGGCACGCGAAACCCTCCAAATCATATCCGATTCATATTAGAACACTCCCAATCAATCCACAATCATCATACAAGTCAACCCTATCAATAAACCCCAATTATCATCTCGTTTATCATGCTAATTGCAAGTTCTTCCCAAAATGAATAATATTATGGGTAAGTCACATCAATGCATGTAAGTATTACCCTAAATGGCAAATAAACTGATTTCATCACATAATCACGTTCCAATCATCATCAAGCTGTTGTATAATCGTTCTAACATAAACCCTAACAAGTTTCAATCATCATATCATATCGTAGATTCTCCTAAAATCCTCAAACGGGTCAAAACTCATAAAGACTATATAACACATCAAACAATCTTCATTTCCCTAGATAAATATCCTAACAACTTCCCTAAATCATTTCAGTAACAATCAAACAAGAAATCCTATTTTTTAGATTGTCAAAACCATTAAATGCTTGTATTTTTATCAAAAACTCATAGAAATGTTTAGATCTTGTTTATAAAATGTTTTTCAAAGGTTTTCATAGATAGAAACACATTAAAACTAGGTTTGGACCTTTAGGGTTCAAAATGACAACTTAACAAAGGTTTAAGCTTGGAAATGATGGATCTAGGGCAAAAAACAGTGTACAGAGGTTAAGGATAATGAGAGAGCGCTTTGGGGTGAGTAAGGGTTGCACAAATGATGTTTAACAAGTCAAGTATGGTATTTATAGCTACAGCTAGTCGAAACAGACATTTTGGGCGACTAGCCACTGCAGGACACGACTAGCAATACTAGTCGCCCCCAGCAAAGCAATTGGGTTTCTCGACGTGTTATCACTAATTTAACACATTTATTCACATATCCACATATCAACAAGTTATGTAAATGTCGTAAAACATTTATTACTCGACACTTAACACATTTACGTAATTCATCAACTTCCGGGACTCGAGATTCGTGTGTGCGTTTCTACCAGGTGATCCTCCAAATCACCAGACCTTGGACATACGTGTGTAAACCAACTCTCGATGATTCCCCGAATCATCGAACCGACTCAACTAATCCCGTTAAGTACCTTTCATTAATATTTCTCTAAGGTAGACTTATATATTTATGAAAGTATTAACCTGAGTTTGCCGAGTGTCACATCATCCCTTTGTTGAAAGAATTTTCATCCCGAAAATTGCTCGAAATCGAAAGGATAAGAAGAAAAATTTTCTGGTTGCTACATTATGATTGTATGTTTTTCAGCTCAAAAGGCAGGGTTAGATTCTATGGGAGCTTCTTGCAATCCGACTTGATCTCTTTGGTCTACAACAAGCCATTTAGTCTCTCTTAGTTTCTCATGTATGATTTGGATAGAAAAATTAGGGCTATATGGAAGGCTCGGTTTTCTTCTGTATTTAAGATTTTTTATGATGATATTCCACCACCTTATTCCTGATTTACCAGACACCCCACCATATGTACAAGTTTGTACGATTGAGCGTCGTGTACAAACAGATTGTTAGAAGCATAAATATCGAAGACAAGTTGCAGAATAACCACTAGAAACGCCTTTGTTCACTGAAATTCTTAATCCCGCTTATGTGCCACCCCTAATGATCAATGGTTAGATGCACCACAACAAGGTCAAAGCTCAAGTTCAGCAACCTGCTACTCAAGAGCTGATAGTTAAGCAGGTTATTCAACCAGATCCCATTGTTCCACAACCACCTCCAGTTCAAGAACCAGAACCTATTGTTGCTCCACAGGTTCAGCAACCAAATCCGCTAGTTAAAGAGCATGTGCAAGCAGAACATAAACAGGGAAAGGTACAGATGCAGATGGAAGCGACTCATGGTGTGAATGTTGATGATTTCATTACTGACCTAGATGCTAATTTACAAGGTCCTGGTATAACAGACTACTGATGCTGTAATTAATGAAGATCTGGGAGAAGTATAGATGACATCAAGGAGCAAGTTGAAAATGATTCACAAACAGGTTTTCACGATGGTGACTCAGCAGATGATTCTGTTAAAAGTTTGAAGAGCTTGTGGTGGGATAAGAAGACTAAGACAAAAGAGTTGACTATGAAGAAGCTATGATGTGTCTCATGTCAAAGAGTTTTCAAAAGGGATAATCAGTTGCTTTTATGATACTGATCTTAGACTTTTTGTGATCAAGAGATATGATGGGCCCTAGTATTTGAAGAGACGATAAAATCTTTGAATACTTTACCAAATTGTGCAAGGGAAGAGTTGGGTTGGAAGGAACTGATTAATCCTAGCAAAGATGGTCATGTAGACTGTATTTCAAGGATAATCAAGAGATAAGTTAGATCCAAAAACAAGTATGAGTGGTTGAACTCTAGAATTGGTAAGAGAGTTGCAGATGAGAGTTAGATAAATCCACATACGGGTAAGCCATAGATGAAGATGTTATGTTTGAATAAGGTACTCCTGAAGAAGATGCCTCATAATGTTTTAGGAAATTTGCAATGGTGTATGTGGATATTGATACTGCAGAGGCAGTGATGGAAGGCTTGGATGACAAAGACATTCTTCGGGTTTATGATTATCTGCATCTTATCAAAATGCCTAAAGATGATTTGCTGAAGCTGCACAAGACACCAATATTCTTTCAAAAGAGATGGGGAGAAGAGGAAGCAAGGTACAAAAGTGTTATGAAGCTGTGTGTGAAGTAAGGGTTGCATGCGGGCTACAAGAAGTTCAAGTGACAGACAATTGAAGACATCTAGACGCATATGTCAAGGGGGAGTTTGTTAGTGCATCTCGTGTGACAGATGCTTGTCTAGATAGTTTGCATTTTGGTTGATATAATTTAGTCTTTTGTAACATGTTTGTCTAAGTAATGATTTGAACGAACATAGTCATAGGCGAACATGTGTTGAACGACTATGATCATAAGCGAAAATGTGTTTACATCCTCTCTTCTTAGTTTATGATTATCCCTGCTCTTCCTCAGATGTGCTATTAGAGCATTCTCATCAGCTCCACCAAATCATCTCATCAAATTACACTAAAAATCACTATTCCACCCAAAAATGTTCTCTCTCCTTCTTAAACAAATAATACTTTTTCATACTTTTATCATTACATTTTCTCTCTCCTCACTCACAACCATTTACAAAAATATTAAAATATTTATAGGGGTGAACAGTATCCCCGCAAATATAGAGGTGAATAGTGCTTTTACCAAATATTTTCTCTCTCCTCCACTCACAACCAGTGGCGAAACTTGGTTATCGAATTGGGAGGGGGCCTGACTCAATTTTTTTCGATCTGTAGTGACAAATCGGTGGGGTCCGGACTCAACCCGGACTCAATTTACATATGAAAATCACAAATTTCTCCTACTGCGCCAAAAAACGGGAGGGGCCAAAGCCACCCCTGGCCCTTAATATCCTGCGCCCCTGCTCACTACTTACACCCACCCTATATAATTTGATGGACACATTCACATACAATTGGTGGACCAAATGTGAGTGCTTTAACATAGGTCACATCACATCATGCCCTAAAATTTTCAGATAAAAAAAGGTTGTTACATAGGGTTTTCTACGTTTTCTCAAATTTAATAGGTTTTCTCTAGATAGTTACAAGATATATATATATATATATATATATATATATATATATATATATATATAAGAGAGAGAGAGAGAGAGAGGAAGTATATGGAGGAAACTCTCCAAAATGGAAAAACCCCAAGAAACCCTTTACTTGGCCCATGTTGTGCCACATCACCCATTATATTATAATACTCTATTATATTCAAAGGGGCACAATAGACATTTCCATTACCCCTTTCTCTCTCTCCCTATATATATATTTTTCCCCCCTCTCTCTCTTCATTTTATTTTCAAATCCAGATTATTCCTTCCTCTCTCTCTACCCTCTCTAGAACCACCACCACCACCACCACCACAACCACCCTAACCACCACCGTCTACCACAAATCCACCATCGTCATCACTGTGTGTCCCACATCGTGATGTAACTGTGTTTGAAGATCAAGGTGCTGAGTTCGATTAGTGGTAAGATTTTTTTATTATAGCTTCTTCTTGTAATCAAGGTGCTGAGTTCTTGATGAAGGTATCTTTCCATTATCATTTTCTTTATTCGACATGTGATTTGAAGACATATTCTAATATTAATTAGTATCATATATTTTATCCATATCAAATTATTATAATCTTTTAATTTTTTAGTGCTGCTTTATCCTTGTCTTCTAGAGTTGGTTTTTTTATTATGAATATCACACTTCAAAGATCAAGATTTTTTTTATTACTTATCAGTCTCATTTTGATTTTGAAAGCAGGTGTCATGTTTTTTAAGTCGCTGTTATGTATTTTTAGGCTATTATGTTTTGATTTTTTTTAAATAATAATAATAACAGTTTTAGTTAGAATAATAATAATAATAAGCTGTTACGTTTTTAATTTGTGCTTTTTGTGTTACGTTTTTAATTTTGTTAGGTTTTAGGTTTTGTTGGAATAATAATAATAACAGTTTTGGGGATAGTGTTTGGTCGCATACCAAGTGTTCGATCAAATGCTTGAATGAAAAAAAACTTATGTTAACCTTTTTTATTTTTTTTATTATTATTATTTTGTTTATGTTAGATTTTTATTGGATTGGGGACATGAGGTTGATAGATCACATCTGATTGATGAATAAATTTGTAGTCTTTTTATGTTAGTATATGATAACACATGTTAGTGATGCCTCATAATGTGTTTGAGGATCCCAACTAACATGTGTATATGTTCTAGTGTTAAGTGATGTTTTTTCTCTAAAGATTACAATTTTTTTTTTAATCTTTTGGTGAATAGGGTGTTTAAATAATTTTTGTATTATATTTAATAATTTTTTTGCAAGTGAAATTGTTATGAACTCGTATAGGGTACATGTCTATTTTGTGCGGTCCGAGTCTTGCATGCTTACACACGTTAGGGTCCATATGACATACACTATTTTCTGTAAAACATATGTTTTAGAATATGCTAACACATGCTACTGATGTCTTTTATTATATTTTATATTTCATGAATATGAGGATAATTTTTTGGTATATGGATTTGGATCGGTTATGATTTGATTTTTGAAATTTATTATTGTTGGATTTGAAACCCTATCAATCGTATTTGAGTAGTTGTATTAACGTAGTTGTAAAATTGAGTATGATACACTTGGCACTGCAGATTTTTGGTGTTGTTTATACACATGTTAGTGATGCTAACACATGCTAGTATATGCCTAACTAACAGGTGTTAGGGTTCATATGACATTGTTAGTATGTGCCCAATAACATTTGTTAGCGTTCATATGACATACGTTATTTCAGTAAAACGTATGTTTTAGAATACACTACACGTGTCAGTGATGTCTCATTATGTGTTTTGGAGAGGCTAACTAACACGTGTTATCTTTTTGTAGGTGAAGAGATGTTTTTGTGTTAAGACGAAGATGGGTATCAAGAACGAAGCATAACTAGATCTTTTTTATGTTGTTATGATAGTTTTTTTTTTGAAAATTTACAAGTAATTATGTTTGTATGAACCGTTTTTTGATATGTTTTAGTGTTGATTGTAATGATCATTATATCAATTCTTAAATAAATACACATTTTATGTGTTCTTTTATTATGTTCTTTTAGTAAATGCCCGTTAACACATGTTAGCGATATCTCACATGAGGTCAGAATTTTGTATCACAACACTAACGTACGTTAATTTTTGGTGCTGGAAAAAGTGTCATAAAGTAGAAGAGAGGTGACTTGACAAGTGTCAAATCAACCTTTTAAAACCTAGGATTCAGAAGTGTCAAATCTCATGTTTAAAATTACCTTAATGCCCTTAATTATATTTTTTATTAGATTGGCCCACATGCTTTATGATTATTATATTCAAATAATTATGGACCATTATTTAAGGTTTCCATATTATCCACTCCATATATATATATATATATATATATGGTAAGGTTTAATAGAAAACTCTAAAAATTTGAGTAAACTCAATAAACTCTATCACAACCATTGATCAAGCATGATCAATGGTTGTGATTCATGGTCCCACCCTTTAATTAAACCAATGCATCTTTTACTATATTATAATGCAATAAGGGTAAAGATGGTATTTGGCTTTGCCCTATCATGTCACACTCTCTCTCTTGCTTCTATATTATATTTATATTTTCAATTTAAAGTCTCTCTTCTCTCTCTATATTCTCTGCAATCCAAACCATAGCCATCTTCTATCCCTTACCACCATAGCACCATCTAACCACCACCATACCCTATATCTAAGCACCCAGATCGAATCATAAAAAGAACCCACCATTGCCATTACCATAGATTGAAGACGAAGCAACATAATGAGATCATTCACATGGAGCCCGTTGTTGAATAGTAACCGGAAATCTCATCGTTCATCTTCAAGGTATGTTATTTCTAGGTTATTGCTTTGTATCATCGTTTTGTGTGTCACACAAGCTTCATAATTTAAAATCAAAACTCACTTTCATCTATATCATCTCTATCGTCCCTGTTGAACAAGCTTCATGGCAGGTATGTTTTGGGGTTTGGGTGTAGGATTATGGTGTTACTGATCCAGATCTGAGAGGATTATGTGTTACTGATCGTGATCTGAGATGGGAATCAATGTACAGTGGTAAGCTCGTTTGTTTTTTTATGTTTTTGTTTCAAAACTGATATGGAAATTTGCTTTTTGGTGCTTCTTTTATGTTTTGTTTCAAATCCGTGTGTTGAAACATAAACAAAATGGTTATAATATATACGATTTTGGGGGATTTCATTCCTGATTATTGATTTATTTGATAAAAAATGCATAAAAGTAGTTGGTTGAGATGTTAAATACAGAAGAAAAAAAATGATCTGCTAACTTGTGTTAATAATTTTGCTAACCTGTGTTAATTTGTAGGTTTGTTTTATAGAAAAGATGGGGCTGGGGAGGCGAGTGTACATGTTTGTTACTTGTCTTACTAAGTAAGTCGTTATCTTGGTTGTTTTTTTATAACATTTAAGCTACACAATGTTAATTACGTCTAACAAAATTCTTAACTTGTGTTCTATAAAGGATGAAATGTGATGATGTTGTTATTCTATATTACAGACACAAGAAAAGGGGAAAATCTGGTCACACTATTGTTATAACAATAAATGAAAGTTTTAGGTTTTTTGCTTTTTTACTTGGTGTATTGGCATTTTGTCACACTATTGTCTTGTTTATCAATTGGTGACACATGTATTAGTAAACTTTTACCATAAACTTATGGTAGGTGATAGAGTTTAATTTATAGTTGTTATAGGGGTAACAGTGGTTTTTTGTTGTTATAGGGGTGTTACATAGTTTTGGGTTTTGTTATAGAGGGTACATGATGGTTTTGTTATTGTTCATACAATCAGTGGTTATGTGTATGAAGACAGATTGGTGACCATTTTTTGTTATTGTTGTTACAGTAGTTGATTGATGTGTGAAATGTGTAGTAAATAAATCGGTCAAGTTTTAAAAATGAAAAAACCTACAAAACCACACACTAACGGCAAGTGTACCGGTCGCAGTGTAGCAAAGCAAGTAAGTCCGGAATATCGAACCGTGGACACTATATGGCGACTCTCGGTACTAAACCTCTGTCGACTCCTAGCCTAATAATTTGGATTTTTGAGAATTAATTTTAAACTAAATGCAAATAAAATAAAAACAATTAAAATAAATAACACAGAGACGAAAACAGTAAACTAAGGACGCTGGATTGAACTAAGATAATGTGGAAGGCAACTACCTAGGTCTAGAATCATACCCGCAGACTCACAACTCTCGGAATCGAATAATGGATTGGCTACCAGTTTTCTAAAGATACGCCCGACCCAGGAAACCCCTAAAGCATGCTAGATCACCTCCCGGTCTCACCTCTACCCGATACCTAAAGATCTAGACAACCCGACACCCTATCACCTCCCGGTCTCAAGGAATGGCAGAATACCTAAGTCCTCTAAAGTCTCAAATCAAGTTCCTATGGAATTAGACGTCAAAAACCATAAACTAGTTACAAGCACAAAGCAGGTAACCTAACATGCATCTATAACTGAAAGACATTCAACAAGACACACGTGGAACTATCAAAGATCATAAATTAGACTTAAATACGCAAAAGCATCATAACCAAACACAATTAAATCTTTACCAAAACATAAAACCAATTATATAATTAAACGAATCCGAAAGTCATAAAAATGCTAAGTATTCATCATCACGACCTAGGTAGCCTAAAAGTTTAGCTACTCATAGCAACGGAACAAGATAAAAACAAAGGTTCAAAATAACACATAGTCATGGTCTTAATATTCATGAACACAAAGTAAATAAATATAAGAACTCAAAATTATTAAAGTCGAACCCGAGCCTTCAATCTTGATCCCGTGCCTTCTCTCTATTTCCTGCTGCTTCGATGTGCTCCTTCTTGGCGGCTGCTATTATCTTCGAATCATAATCTGTTCCTCCTTTTCTGTTAGCGGCCCCTTATAATAATTGCCGTAGGTTATTTTTAATCACAATTGGGCCATGACTTTTTTCTTGTTTTTTTTAGCTACGTAAGTCCACATGGACTTCTAAGTCCATTATTATTATTATTATTATTATTATTATTATTATTATTATTATTATTATTATTATTATTATTATTATGACTTGGGTGTTCTTGGCTCGACCAAAGTTTCTCATTTATGCTTCAGCGTCCATGACCACCTGCTCTCAAGTGTTCGTGTCCCGATTAGAAATCATTCATTTTGAGGTCATTTTCCACGAACACCTATAAAATAATAAAATAAATAAATAACTAATAAAACTGACACGAAACGAATACAAACGTGACCAAATAATATACAAAATACATAGGAAAAGAGATGTGTTTTTGCAACACATCATTGATGCATAAAAGTGTTGTTATTGGTTTTTTGTTAGTGTTCATACAACTTTGTGTGTTTATATAGATGATGATAGGGCGATGATGATATTTTGTGTCCATGGATTGGTGTGTTGTTATAGTGGATAGACTAAAAACCCTTACAAGTTAACCTGTGTTAATAATTTGCTAACTTGTGTTAATAATTTTGCTATCCTGTGTTACTTTGTAGCTTGCATATGTTGATAATGTTTGTTGAATGGGGCCTACGTGATGAAGCAAGTAGCTGAGGCTAATTTGTAAGTTATAGAGTTGTCCAGCAGAATTCTATTTTCATCACAAAAAATGCCTATTATCATACGTTGAATACCGGTGTATTTTTGTTTAATAGGAGGGAAAGAGGCAAACCGGTCGACGAAGGGAGTATTAGCGACGAGGTGGCTGGTGACCCACTTGCTAAGCAAGTGTTATTTTTAATAATACCGTCTATCGAAATTCTTAACTTATGTTAATTACTTATGTTAATTGCTTACGTTAATGTCATCTACCACGAATGTAGTGACCTTTTGTATTAGTAAAGAAGCTGCATGTCTTGTTTAACAGTTTAGTGACATATGTATTAGTAAACTTTTACCACAAACTTATGGTAGGTGACATATGTATTAGTACACTGTTAACATATGTGTATTGTCTTGTGTAAGATTTGGTAAAATATGCATGTCTTTTCCCCCTTTACCAACATGTGCATTGTGACCTGTGTATATTTTGGTAACATGTGTTGGTAGCTTGGGAAAACGTCATTTTCGGTAAGTGGGACAAGTTTGGTTTGATAAGGATCCCTTGTTTTATTTACCTAACAGCCCTATGTATGTCTTTAAAAACTACTAACATATATATGTCTTTTGTCGGATACACGACCTAAAACTTTAAAATAAATGGATCTCCATATGTATGTCTTTTAGAAAACCTAATTACGTATAAATACATGGTAACATAAACAAGGTAATGGATCTCCAAATTTGGATATATTTAAAAGTAAAAAAACTTAAAAAAGTTATCTAACAACTGGAAAAATAGGTAAACTTAACACACATTATATTCTCATTCTCACATAAAAAGTTATGTTTTGCTTTGTGACTTTATTTTCCCCTTTGCAACGTCAATGATATTTTCGGTTGACCAACTATTTTCAATCAACATTGAGTGTAACAAATTAATTTCATATAAATCTAAACAATTAAAAAGATGATACAAAACTATCATAGAGTAACATAAAATAACACATTAGGCTTCATTCCTTAGCACTCCATCTCTAGTCAATCCTTGTGCGAAGTAGCCGGCTTGAAGTCCGGTGGTTGTTCATAGAACCTCCTACATTAATTATTTTTAAAAATTAAACATTTGTAACTAGTAAATGTTAACTGGGTCAATTTGGGTGTTATTTGGACATATACTAACATGTGTTAGCATCACTAACACATGTTAATTGAACCCTAGCACGTGTTAGTTAGGCATATACTAACATGTGTTAGCATCACTAACACATGTTAAATGAACCCTGACACATTAGTAAGCACCAATACAAAAAAAATCAAAACCTTAACACATGTTATATATTGAATTAGTAAATTAGTTAAACTCAAATAATTATCATGTTAATTTCTGAACATCATATTAATAACGTATGCCACATGAGCCCTTTAAACAATGTTAGTTGGAATCCTTAAACACATATTAACACATCACTAACATGTGTTAACATGCATATGCCAAAAGAACAAAAAAAAACACGTAAAATGTATATTTATTTTAAGAAATGATAAAAACGATCATAACAATCAACAATAAAACATATAAAAAACATTTCATACAAACATAATTATTTGTGAATGATAAAAAAAACTATCCTAACAACATAAAAATATCTTGCTATGCTTCGTTCTTGATACCCATCTTCATCTTTAACACAAACATCTCGTCACCTGTAAAAAGGATAACACATGTTAATTGAACCCTAAAACATGTCAATTGGGATAATTTCATCAGTAGGCACCAATGCAAACGTGTGTTATCATCACTAACACATGTTAATTGAACCGTGACACGTCAGTAAGCTCTAATACAAAATATCAAACCTTCACACAGAATAATATATATATACAAGAAATAAAATATTAAACAATTATCACGTTAATTTGTGAACATCATATTAATAACGTATGCCACATGAGCCCTTTAAACCATGTTAGTTGTAATCCTTAAACACATATTAACACATCACTAACATGTTAAAAAAACATTAAGACTACACCTTCCTGCCCCTTTACTAACACATGCATTATGACCCGTGTGTTTGCTAACATATGCATTGTGACCTGTGTATGTTTTGGTAACATGTGTTTGTAGCTTGAGAAAACGTCAAGTTTGGTTTTATAAGGATCTCATGTTTTAGTTACCTAACGACCATATGTATGTCTTTTAGAAACCTACTAACGTATATATGTGGGACAAGTTTAGTTTGATAAGGATCTCATGTTTTATTACCTAACAACCATATGTATGTCTTTTAGAAACCTACTAATGTATATATGTCTTTTTTTTTGATACACGACCTAAAAAATTAAGCTACATGGATCTCCATATGTATGTCTTTTAGAAACATACTAAAGTACATATGTGGTAACAAAAACAAAGTACATGGATCTCCAAATTTGAATATATTCAAAAGTAAAAAACTTAAAAAGGTAAACATAATTATTTATGAATGATAAAAAAACTATCTTAACAACATAAAAAAATCTTGCTATGCTTTGTTCTTGGTACCCATCTTCATATTTAACACAAACATCTCTTCACCTACAAAAAGGATAACACGTGTTAGTTAGGCATATATACTAACACATGTTAATTGAACCCTGACACATCAGTAAGCATTAATACAAAAAATCAAAACCTTCACACAGAATAACATATATACAAGAAATATAAAGTAAAAATTAGTAAAGAAAAATCAAAAGATATACCAAGAAAATAAAAACACATTTGTTATTTAACACATGTTAACTAAACCTTAACACATGTTAATTGGGATAGATTTAGCTCCTAATTCAGAACTAATAACCTTAAACCAAAAATATTCAATAAAAACACATTTACCCAATTCAAAAAAGATGATCTTTTTAACATCTAATCTAATATAAACAACATAATAATAATAAAAAAATAAAAAAGGTTAACATAAGTTTTTTTTTCATAAAAGCATTTGATCAAACACATGGTGTGCAAACAAACTATCCCCTAAAATGTTTAACATGGCAAACAAACTATCCCCATACAAAAACATCTCAATCTGTTTATATCAAGAATAAATGCTATAGATTCATCAGTAGCACTAATACAAAATCAAAACATTCAAACCTTCACTCATAAGGTAACTAGAAAAAACAATAAACAAAACAATTAATATTTTTTCTATTTACTAAATCAAAGAAATTAATAAATAAAAGTTGAAACTTAATAAATAAATCTAGAAACTTACATGGAAATTTAAATGACTTTCTTCAACATCTCACCACTTCTGCCGCACCACCCTTTACAACCTCTCACCACCACCGGTAATAAAAACCTAAATTAAAGAAACCAACAAGTAATTTTGCTTAAAATGGAGCTAATGTTGTACTTTTTTATTGCTATGGTACAGTCGATGTTTAGAAAAATTACTGAATCAGATCTACTTGATGGTTTCTCTGTTTAATGTCCTTCTGGCCACCGGGTTTCTGAACCTAAATGATGATCCATGATGGTGAAATGAGTGACAAACAATGGTGATACTAAGATAGAGATGATACTAATTGCTATTTAAATCCTCAAAGCCCATATCATATTATCGATCTCAACCGATCTGGGTCAGTTTAGATCTATTGGTTCAGATCGTGTTCGGAATCAACCTCCTCATCTTCATCTGCATCTCTTTTTGTTAAAAAGCACAGATCTCATATAGTTTTATTTTTTAGATAGATAGAGAGAAAGGGGGATGAATAGAAATCAGAATTTGTTTTTTTTTTTCTTGTTTGAATTTGTATTTAATAGAGAGAGAAAGAAAAGTGAGTTAAATTAAACAAAACAAAAAAAAATTCTGACAAAACTAAAAGGTAGATGTGATGTCTTTGAGGGAAATGACCATTATAACCTTATGCTTATTAAACAAGTGAGTGATGTGGATAATCCTAAGCCACACATCAGGTTTACTAAAGTTTACTCAATTTGGGTGGGTTTACTCCCAATACTTCCCCTATATATATATATATATATATATATATATATATATATATATATATATATATATATATATATGTATGTATACATGGTTAGGATTAAATGAGAATTAGGTAGAGTTGTGAGAACCATAGGGAAATATTAAATAAAATATTAATTTTGGTACAACGGTGTAGTCATTTTTGTTACATAGGTGTAAGGACGATGTAATTTTTTTTCATTTTTTGTATATTTCTTAGTTAGCAATTTTTACATCCATGGGTAAAAAAAATTAAAAATTCGCATTTTATGTCGGAGTTCTCACGGTTATCACAACTGAAGTGAGTTCTCAACCGAACCGAATCCCAGGGCCGGCCCTAAGGGTGGGTGAGCCGCACCCCCGGCCAAGGCCCGTTTTCTCGAGGGGCCTAAATATAAATTTTTTTCTGTTATACATTTTATATATAAATATGAAGAATAAATACTACAAAGAAAATATGATTTGTGCCGATGGTTGACGGTGTAGTCTCCTTATTTGTTGGTCCGGTTTCAAGTTTCCTTCAACCCCAATCTGGCCATACTTTTTCACCCTAGCTTTGGTTTTATTTTATTTTTTTGTGTCATATAATATTAATAAATTTAGTTCCAAAATAATATCATAATGATTTTAGAATTAATAAACTTTGTGTAACGTCTTAAACCGAATTAACCGAAAATAGGCAGCAGAAATACCAACCGAAAAATTTCTTGCTTTATAGATATTTTAGGTATTACATCTTTCATTGTTTCTTATTACATTCAACACGACTCATCTTTACTACGTTACGTGACCGTGACCACATACAATCCGCGTCCTCACTCGATCTTCAGTCGTTCATCGTTCATGTGGAAGATTCACACTAATCTGCAATCACCACATAACCATATCATTAGTTCAGTAAGTGACTTCAGTTAATATTTTGACAGCATAGTAATATCATCTCAAAGAAGCTAGGTGATCGTTTTAACTTGTCACTGCAAGTTCGAACTCATACAAGCTACAATCTCAAATCCGATCTTTGGATTTTAGCCTTGAAATTCCATGCATTCATCCTTATATAAACCTGCATCTTCATTGTCATTCACACAACAATGTGGTTAACAACATTAACAATACATACATATACACGATTTCCATGATTGTATTTCAATGTCCTACCGTCCTATCTTCCTATATAGTCTTACTAAGACCAAACACGAAGTTTAGGATCTTATTAACAATCTTTAAATAATATCCAAAGTAACGTTCCTGTGTGTGTATATATATATACACACACACACACACACCTATATCACCGACAATTCCTACAATAAAAAACCGCTGCCCTCTACTTAGATCCTTGCAACACATACAAATAAACGATCACAACACACGTTAAAACACCTATGGTTTGATACATACTGGATAATATGCGTTCACAACATTCTCTTACGTGCCTAAACATATTCTTAAGTCCCGGTTTTAACCTACATAAGTCCCACATGCAACTATCCATCATTTGGGGTCATTTTGGAGGAAAAAACAAGTGGGAGCGCAGCTAGGGGCGCGGCCATGCGCCACCCCAGCGCAACTCAGGGAAACACCAGCATGGACGCAACCCTGCTCCAAACCAGCGCAGCCCTACTCCAACTGCAGCTCATCTTCCTAAATTCCTCTATTTTAAGCCTCGATTCCGATTCCCAACCCCGTATTCAATCCCTATAACTTCTAAGGGATAAAATTTAGGTTTTCAAGGTTATTTCAAGACCCTTAATCATTCCCAATCAAGGAGTCATCTTCTCATTGATGACCCGTTGTCTTCTCTATATGAACTAAGCATGGTCAATCTATGATTGACCCATTACCAAGTTTCTTACCTTGGCACAACTATAAACTACATACTCTTTCGAGATTTCCATTCTACATGAACATATAATTCAATATATAAATGCAAGTTAAGTTCGAAAATCACTTACCTCAAGTCCTCCAAGTTCATGCTCCGTTACTTGCCTCATCTTAACCCATTAGCCTCCCATGCCTGAGTCCATCATTCCTAACATTTCATGTCATCAAGTTCACATCGTTGTTAGCATACATGTTCATTCATAAACTAACAATATCCAACTCATATATTACATTGACTTGCATAGGTCAATTTATAACATGTATAAGACATAGCCTCACACCCTTTTGATTCATAGTTCAGGAAATTAAACTTAACATCTTATATATCACATAACCAATCTAACTTGTCTCACACGGAATCCCCAATCTCACAATCATGCTACAAAACTTACCATGTTATTTTCGCATAAGTTGACTTTCCAGAAAGTCAACTTTCAACTATACTAACTTTCTACTTACAAACATATGTCCATATTGACATATTGGACCGTATGAAATTCACCATAAACATTATATTCATATCTTATTAACATACAAGATCATTCATCTTACCAATTAATCAAACACATGGCGTGCATCATATTATTTAAGCATAGTGTACACACTACTAATTAATGCATACTTCTTACCAAATCATACAATCAACTAAATTACCACATTAATACTTTCTAAAACACAATCCTCATGTTAACTTACTATCAATTGTATATATTATCACCTTACTTCCATATTTGTCAAGTCTTGCATACCAATTCCACGCATCATACTAATCTACACATTTAATCAAACACTTGGTGTGCGTACAACATTCTAAGCTCAATGTACAAGTATTTCATGGCTACATTCATAGCTCATAACATCAATCATCATGTTCTTTGCCTACATTAAATACCATTCATTCAATAGATATCAAACATAGCAAATCATCACTTTCTTTTCAATATATTCAACAATTTAACTAAGAAAGATCTTGGGTTACACCAAGATCAACACCCACTTCCAACTTTATAATATTTTCTTCCATTTAAATAATTTAAACAAGATTAATATAATACAAGTTCCAAATATCTCTTACAACTAATTTCTACATGGATTCACATATCAATTTTTGTATAAAACTCTACTTATTTCATCATGTAATACCTTCTTAACCAAGAATCCATCATCTAGTGTTAAATAATTCATACATTAGCTTGAAACCCTCCTAATAATTCAATCTTGGCTT
Source organism: Ambrosia x helenae (assembly GCA_030844895.1). Classification (NCBI taxonomy): domain Eukaryota; kingdom Viridiplantae; phylum Streptophyta; class Magnoliopsida; order Asterales; family Asteraceae; genus Ambrosia; species Ambrosia x helenae. The sequence goes on from JAUTDX010005902.1 coordinate 27,812, forward strand.
TAATCTATACATGCACCACATAATATTATGAATTCACCTTGGATTAGGGCTTGTATGTGTGTTAGGTTTATTAAAAGCTTTCCAAAGATGAAAACCCCATCCAAAATATCGATCCCCATATATAAAAATGCAGATTTTTATGAAGTTTCCCCATTTGTCAACTTTAGTCCCCTCTACTTTGGTTTTTTTGTTAATTACAACAAACACCTCCAATTTCACCCATATCTACCCTTATAATTACATCATGTGACATGCCAACCCCATTCAAAATAAACTTACAAGAATTTAGCCAAGTTAGGCATAGTTACAGGTTTAGTCCTCGTAGTATGGTACTTCCACGTTTAGCTCAAACTTTTACTTTCTTACAACTTGATTAGCGTTGTTAGTCCCACTAACTATATTATGAGTGTACCTCCATATCTAGTTATGCTTATAACGGAAATGGTATAAATTACACAAATAATCCTTGTAGTTTAGGTCTTTGACATCATGGACCCAAACTACGGCTTCCATTTTCCTGTCTTGTGAAATCTCAAAATGAGATGTTACACTTTGAGAAAAAAAATGTTTTTCATAAAAGATTAAAAATATATATTAAATTTTCATTGCATCATGCATGGGCCCATAAACCTCTTCAACTTTTATTAAATAAAATTTAAATTTTGGGCATGCTACCTTTATATTTTTTTGGTTTTTTTTTTTTTTTTGCCGTTTACTATAACGAGTACACACAAACTGACTGATTTCCAGCTCGTCGCAACATGTGTGATTGACTTGTTAGGGCCTAAGGGCCTTTTTTTTCTAACTCGTACTAGACACATGAATTTTGAGGACCGCCTGTGATGAATATATCACTTTTTTCATGTGTTTACTTTATACATACAATATTATAAAAAAAGGTTGGGATTATGGTGACTAAACATGTATTTAGTTGACTGAAAAAGAGAATGAATAGTCAAAAGATTTAGGTAGATATTATAAATTATTATGCATGAATACGAATAAGTGGGTCGGTCGGTGACCATCGTTTCGGGCCCATACAAATATTTGGCTTTTTCCTGCGACCTGCCGTCGCGGGACACACACGGGTTAAACACAGTTTGTACATCTACATTTGGTTAAGGTCTCATTATTAAACATAAATGCAAAGCAATGTAATTTTATAATATTGTACCTATTAAGTAAACACATGAAAGAACTGATCGATATATACTTTAATCCATTTAATGGATTATTTTTTTTAAACAACAAAAACTAACACAGAATTCGTGGTTTAGGTTTGGACAATATCAGTGTGGGTCAATTTTGGGTTAAACATGTGAATATGTTTGGCCAAATGGGTTGGATTCGGTTTAACTTAGCTGGTTCGTGAGTTAACCTATATGATCCGTTATTATTATTATTATTTTTAATTAACATGTTTTCATGTAATAGCTATAATTGGTTAGTTATTTTATCTTAGAACTAAAAGAACAATCTACATAGCTATTCTCTTATATATTAATCTAAAGACAGTTGAACACTAAATCCTTTTTATTGGTTAATGTATTTTGTAGCAACATTTGTGAGTCATTTATTGGCCCACGTATTTTGTAGCCACATTTTTGAGTATAACTATAATCGTTAATTGTAGCTTTTAGGATTTCAAACTTTTACCACCAAACTTTTAGCTTTTAGAATTTCAAACTTTGACCACCCAAGTCATTAACTTCTTATTAAACTTATGTTTATTTTTTTTCTTCCAATTTGACCACCAAACTTTGACAACCAAACTTTTAGCTTTAAGGATTTCAAACTTTGACCACCAAACTTTTTAACTTTTAGCCGCGAGTATTTTTTTGAAGCCCACGCGACAATAACAGTCACTTAATATTATCTTTTATGTCCACAAAACCGTCCACGATTACGCGAAAGAATGCAGTAAAATCGTTGCCCATAATGCGACTAAACACTTCTACACAACAAAACGTACCCCGCCGCTTTGCGGCGGGTTAACAAAAACCCTAGTTATAATCTAAATGCAACTCTTTTGTATACATCCTTATCTTTTAAAAATTATTTTAGAGTATCACTATGCCAAAATGAACATATATGTTTTATGTTAAAGTGTTTATCTTAGTCTCAGACCTGTGAAAGTTTGTCGTGCTCGGATTTCGATGTCTGAAACAATTTTTGTACAGCATCATTTTATAGTAACATGTTCAACCATTTAATCCATAAACATAATTTGTTTAGCATTCTAGTTTGGACTTAAAAATTTTGTTCTTAACTAATAGCTATATATATTCTAAATACATTAACTAATGATAAAAAGTATCACCATTTAAATAATTACTTTCATTATTAATAATACCGGTGATCTCCGTTTAGATGTGATAATACTAGGGTTGTAAACAAACCAAACATGTAGCGAACAGTTCGTGAAATGATTGGCCAGAAGTTCGTTTGTTTTTGTTCGTTTAATAAATGAACGAACATGAACATACGTCGTGTTTGTTCATTTATGTTCGTGAACGTTCGGTAATTTGTTTGCTTATGGGTAGATTATTTAATATATATTAGTGTATCATATATTAATATTACTTTAACTATTTTGACTAACTGTTATTTTCGGTGGATTCAACAAGGATTTCAAGTTATATCATAATTTTGTGTTCTTATGAGACATTATGTGATCAAGATTATGTCAAGTTGGGTAATTGGATTAGTATATTTTAAGCGGACAATGTTCGTGCTGAAACTTTCGAAATTTAATATGTTTTAGTTTGTGTTCGGTTTTGTTTCATTAATGTCTGTTTGTGTTCATTTACATTAATTTATGTTTGTTTGTGTTCCCTTTTTTCTGACACCTAAATTTAACAAATAAAGAAAAATGAACACGAACATGTTCATTTTCTTAACAAACGATACGAACAAAAACCTCGTTCGGTAACTGTTCATGAACAGTTCATCAACACGTTATTTCCTTGACAAACAAACATGAACAAAAAATCTCGTTCGGTAAGTGTTCATAAACAGTTCGTGAACATGTTATTTCCTTAACAAAGAACACGAACAAGGCCTTGTTCATGTTCGTTTGGTTCATTTACAGCCCTTGATACTACAACTCATTTCTTTAAATATTTATTATTTTATCATTAGTGAAATCCTTATAAAACTATTAAAAATAAAACATAAATGGTTAAAAAAAAAACGCAGATTAAGCGTGTCAAACTTATCTAAAATGATCTAACATGAATTATTCTTTAGGCCAGTGGTAAAGAATGTATAAGTATTCATAGTAGCATCTTTATCTCTAAAAGTACGCTAAAGATCACTATCTTTTCTCTTTTATTTTCAGTTAAATAATATTTTTTATACCTTTATCATTACAATTTCTTTCTCTTTCACTAACAACCACTTTGAAAAATATTAAAAATTATAGAAAGTAAACAGTGTGGTACCAAATATAGAGATAAATAGTAAATTTTTCTCTACTTCACTCATAATCAGTTGTCAAAATATAAATATTTCACCTAAAAATATATATAAACCATATGTGAATTCACTAAGGGCTAATTGTGTCACATTAACGACACATGTGTAGAAGAGCTCAATTACCTCCTTGAGATAACACTCAAGTAATGAAATAAAGAACTCATCTTTTTCAATCAATATTGAATCATTCATAAATTTAATAACAATTACATAACTAAAATTTAAAAACCATGGTTAAATATAAAAGACATGATCATAAAAATTAAATAAAAATTATATAACATTACCAAAGTTGGTTCTCAAAATTATCTAAGCCGCAACATTAAGAAAATTAACTTTGTGGATGACTCGGTACTTGGTACGGATTGCCTCAATCGTTTTCATCCATAGTTAAACCCTCCTCGCCGTTCAACGCATTATTAAAGGAAACCTCTTAAGTATTCCACACTTTGTTCAAAGAATCATAAACCTTCCACATACTTGATTCACGTTACGATGGTTTTCACCCACATGTTGATGGAATGTATTCAAAACCAGGTACCAAGCCTGTCGTGAATCTTGATGTTGTGCTTGCTGACCAACACTAACCCAACTCGTGGCCAAAGCGACATCCTCTTCCTAGGTCCAACGTCTTGCGATTTTAAAATTCAATATAAAAGAATTTGAGAATAAAGAATAGAGAGTGGGTTGGATAAAAAATGTGGTTGTTATAATATATATAGAGGGTTTTAAAATTTTAAAATTTATATATTTTTTTACCATATGACCTTAGCAAACGATCAAATTTTCCATAGCCCAGCTAAATGAACCTGTTGTTCCTCGCTCAGGCGGGGGGGGGGGGATATTTATGGTTATATTGGCTGAAGTGGAGGGAGTAATTAAGGGCTGTTTGGTAGCCTCTTAATGAGGCTCTTAACCATTCAGTGCTGAATGATTCAGCATTTAGCGCGTTTGTTTCAGCCTCTGAATGGAATGGTTAAAGCTGAATCATTAAGACGTACTTGGGATGTTGCTGAACCATTAAGCAGTGAATCATTAAGCACTGAACTAGGCTGAACCTTAATGAAACTCTCATACCAATGTGGGACAAGAAAAACTAACCATTTAGAGGTTCCAACTTAATGATTCAGCACTTAACCATACAGACTTCTTAACCATTCAGACCTCTTAATGATTCAACACTTAATCAACCAAACAGCCCCTAAGTTATGCTTATAAATTACTGTAAATAAAAAAGATTTTTTTTTACCATCCTAGAAAAGTTATGTTCATATTATATAAAAAAATTAAGTTAAAAAAAAAAAAAAAACCAATGTGGGGGTAGCCCACTTGGTAGAGGCTTATGCCTCTTAGAGGGGAGGTCCTAGGTTCAAATCTAGGTAAAGGGTGTATTTGTTATAAATATATTGGGGGGTAACATTAGCCGTTCAAAAAAAAATTAAGTTAAACAAAAAAAAAAAGTTAAATTTGTACGTGTACTCTATTTAATGTAACTACAATTATTATATTTTGAAGTTTGTGCCGTACAAGAAGGACAACTAGAAGAGAGAGTACACGTGCACAGCTAGAGTCAATAATAAATAGACCCAAAAAAAAAAATTTTGAACGGTCACTTTTTTTTTTATTGGGTTAAGTTGCTCACATCCGTCTCTTGGCAAACTTACCACCCCACATTAGGCTAGACTATGTTGTTTTAATCGGGTT